>OY757190.1:41615578-41823371 GCA_963583895.1 Melanophora roralis
GCCCTTTTTCCTCTAGAGGCTCTAGATTCCGAGAAAAACGCATTTAAAGTTTTTATATGAAAATCCTCAAAAAATCGACTCTTTGGCCAAAATTGGTGGTGATCACAGATTTTGGCTCTTTTTCCTCTAAAGGCTCTAGATTCCGAGAAAAACGCATTTAAAGTTTTTTATATGAAAATCCTCAAAAAATCGACTTTTTGGCCAAAATTGGTGGTGATCACAGATTTTGGCCCTTTTTCCTCTAGAGGCTCTAGATTCCGAGAAAAACGCATTTAAAGTTTTTTATATGAAAATCCTCAAAAAGTCGACTCTTTGGCCAAAATTGGTGGTGATCACAGATTTTGGCCCTTTTTCCTCTAGAGGCTCTAGATTCCGAGAAAAACGCATTTAAAGTTTTTTATATGAAAATCCTCAAAAAATCGACTCTTTGGCCAAAATTGGTGGTGATCACAGATTTTGACCCTTTTTCCTCTAGAGGCTCTAGATTCCGAGAAAAACGCATTTAAAGTTTTTTATATGAAAATCCTCAAAAAATCGACTCTTTGGCCAAAATTGGTGGTGATCACAGATTTTGGCCCTTTTTCCTCTAGAGGCTCTAGATTCCGAGAAAAACGCATTTAAAGTTTTTTATATGAAAATCCTCAAAAATCGACTTTTGGCTAAAATTGGTGGTGATCACAGATCACAGATCTAGATTCCGACAAAAACGCATTTAAATTTTTTTATGTGAAAATACTCAAAAAATCGGATTTTGGGCCAAAAATGGTGGTGATCACAGATTTTAGCCCTTTTTCCTCTAGAGGCTCTAGATTCCAAAAAAAGGCATTTAAAGTTTTTTATGTGAAAATCATCAAAAAATCGACTTTTTGGTCAAAAATAGTAATGATCACAGATTTTGGCCCTTTTTCCTCTAGAGGGTCTAGATTCCCATATGAAAATCCTCAAAAAATCGACTTTTTGGCCAAAATTGGTGGTGATCACAGATTTTGGCCCTTTTTCCTCTAGAGGCTCTAGATTCCGAGAAAAACGCATTTAAAGTTTTTATATGAAAATCCTCAAAAAATCGACTGTTTGGCCAAAATTGGTGGTGATCACAGATTTTGACCCTTTTTCCTCTAAAGGCTCTAGATTCCGAGAAAAACGCATTTAAAATTTTTTTGTATAAAAATCCTCAAAAAATCGACTTTTTGGTCAAAAATGGTAGTGATCACAGATTTTGCCCCTTTTTCCTCTAGAGGCTCTAGATTCCGAGAAAAACGCATTTAAAGTTTTTTGTATGAAAATCCTCAAAAATCGACTTTTTGGCTAAAATTGGTGGTGATCACAGATCACAGATCTAGATTCCGACAAAAACGCATTTAAATTTTTTTATGTGAAAATACTCAAAAAATCGGATTTTGGGCCAAAAATGGTGGTGATCACAGATTTTAGCCCTTTTTCCTCTAGAGGCTCTAGATTCCAAAAAAAGGCATTTAAAGTTTTTTATGTGAAAATCATCAAAAAATCGACTTTTTGGTCAAAAATAGTAATGATCACAGATTTTGGCCCTTTTTCCTCTAGAGGCTCTAGATTCCGAGAAAAACGCATTTAAAGTTTTTATATGAAAATCCTCAAAAAATCGACTTTTTGGCCAAAATTGGTGGTGATCACAGATTTTGGCCCTTTTTCCTCTAGAGGCTCTAGATTCCGAGAAAAACGCATTTAAAGTTTTTATATGAAAATCCTCAAAAAATCGACTGTTTGGCCAAAATTGGTGGTGATCACAGATTTTGGCCCTTTTTCCTCTAGAGGCTCTAGATTCCGAGAAAAACGCATTTAAAGTTTTTATATGAAAATCCTCAAAAAATCGACTTTTTGGTCAAATATGGTAGTGATCACAGATTTTGACCCTTTTTCCTCTAGAGGCTCTAGATTCCAAGAAAAACGCATTTAAAGTTTTTTATATGAAAATCCTCAAAAAATCCACTTTTTGGCCAAAAATGTTGGTGATCACAGATTTTAGCCCTTTTTCCTCTAGAGGGTCTAGATTCCCAGAAAAACGCATTTAAAGTTTTTCATATGAAAATCCTCAAAAAATCGACTTTTTGGCCAAAATTGGTGGTGATCACAGATTTTGGCCCTTTTTCCTCTAGAGGCTCTAGATTCCGAGAAAAACGCATTTAAAGTTTTTATATGAAAATCCTCAAAAAATCGACTCTTTGGCCAAAATTGGTGGTGATCACAGATTTTGGCTCTTTTTCCTCTAAAGGCTCTAGATTCCGAGAAAAACGCATTTAAAGTTTTTTATATGAAAATCCTCAAAAAATCGACTTTTTGGCCAAAATTGGTGGTGATCACAGATTTTGGCCCTTTTTCCTCTAGAGGCTCTAGATTCCGAGAAAAACGCATTTAGAGTTTTTTATATGAAAATCCTCAAAAAATCGACTCTTTGGCCAAAATTGGTGGTGATCACAGATTTTGGCCCTTTTTCCTCTAGAGGCTCTAGATTCCGAGAAAAACGCATTTAAAGTTTTTTATATGAAAATCCTCAAAAAATCGACTCTTTGGCCAAAATTGGTGGTGATCACAGATTTTGACCCTTTTTCCTCTAGAGGCTCTAGATTCCGAGAAAAACGCATTTAAAGTTTTTTATATGAAAATCCTCAAAAAATCGACTCTTTGGCCAAAATTGGTGGTGATCACAGATTTTGTCCCTTTTTCCTCTAGAGGCTCTAGATTCCGAGAAAAACGCATTTAAAGTTTTTTATATGAAAATCCTCAAAAAATCGACTCTTTGGCCAAAATTGGTGGTGATCACAGATTTTGACCCTTTTTCCTCTAGAGGCTCTAGATTCCGAGAAAAACGCATATAAAGTTTTTTATATGAAAATCCTCAAAAAATCGACTCTTTGGCCAAAATTGGTGGTGATCACAGATTTTGGCCCTTTTTCCTCTAGAGGCTCTAGGTTCCGAGAAAAACGCATTTAAAGTTTTTTATATGAAAATCCTCAAAAAATCGACTCTTTGGCCAAAATTGGTGGTGATCACAGATTTTGACCCTTTTTCCTCTAGAGGCTCTAGATTCCGAGAAAAACGCATTTAAAGTTTTTTATATGAAAATCCTCAAAAAATCGACTCTTTGGCCAAAATTGGTGGTGATCACAGATTTTGGCCCTTTTTCCTCTAGAGGCTCTAGATTCCGAGAAAAACGCATTTAAAGTTTTTTATATGAAAATCCTCAAAAAATCGACTCTTTGGCCAAAATTGGTGGTGATCACAGATTTTGACCCTTTTTCCTCTAGAGGCTCTAGATTCCAAGAAAAACGCATTTAAAGTTTTTTATATGAAAATCCTCAAAAAATCGACTCTTTGGCCAAAATTGGTGGTGATCACAGATTTTGGCCCTTTTTCCTCTAGAGGCTCTAGATTCCGAGAAAAACGCATTTAAAGTTTTTTATATGAAAATCCTCAAAAAATCGACTCTTTGGCCAAAATTGGTGGTGATCACAGATTTTGACCCTTTTTCCTCTAGAGGCTCTAGATTCCGAGAAAAACGCATTTAAAGTTTTTTATATGAAAATCCTCAAAAAATCGACTCTTTGGCCAAAATTGGTGGTGATCACAGATTTTGGCCTTTTTTCCTCTAGAGGCTCTAGATTCCGAGAAAAACGCATTTAAAGTTTTTATATGAAAATCCTCGAAAAATCCACTTTTTGGTCAAAAATGGTGGTGATCACAGGTTTTGGCCCTTTTTCCTCTAGAGGCTCTAGATTCCGAGAAAAACGCATTTAAAGTTTTTTTGTATGAAAATCCTCAAAAAATCGACTTTTTGGTCAAAAATGGTAGTGATCACAGATTTTGCCCCTTTTTCCTCTAGAGGCTCTAGATTCCGAGAAAAACGCATTTAAAGTTCTTTATATGAAAATCCTCAAAAATCGACTTTTTGGCCAAAATTGGTGGTGATCACAAATTTTGACCCTTTTTCCTCTAAAAGCTCTAGATTCCGAGAAAAACGCATTTAAAATTTTTTTGTATAAAAATCCTCAAAAAATCGACTTTTTGGTCAAAAATGGTAGTGATCACAGATTTTGTCCCTTTTTCCTCTAGAGGCTCTAGATTCCGGGAAAAACGCATTTAAAGTTTTATATATGAAAATCCTCAAAAATCGACTTTTTGGCTAAAATTGGTGGTGATCACAGATCACAGATCTAGATTCCGAAAAAAACGCATTTAAAGTTTTTTATGTGAAAATACTCAAAAAATCGGATTTTGGGCCAAAATTGGTAGTGAATACAGATTGTTGCCCTTTTTTCTCTAAATGCTTTAGTTGCCAAGAAAAACGCATTTAATGTTTTATTATGTGTATATATTTAAAAAAAAGGTTTTTTGGCCAAAATTAGTAGTGGTCCCAGATTTTTGCCCTTTTTCGTCTAAATGCTTTAGCTTCCGAGAAAATCGCATTTAAAATTTTTATGTGGATGTTCTCCAAAAATCGACTTTTTGGCCAAAATTAGTAGTGATCACAGATTTTTGCCCTTTTTCCTCTAAATGCTTGCCCGTGGATAGGTCAAGTTAAGGACTGACCCCAACTTCTTTTTCACGGCAAACATTTCCCTATTATATACTTACCCCCTTAATCTACCCCCTTAGGGGGTTGTGTGATAGTGTCAATTTAATGACAACTGGATATATGGCAATTCAATTGTTTTCCCCTTTTATCGATAGGTGTCCTTTTGACTAACATTTTGTTGTGGTTGTATTGAAATTTTTACTGGTTTATATAAATTTAAAATTTATAAAAATTGTTTTAATTGGCCTTGAAATTTTATTGTCATCAAAAATATTTCAAAATTTTTCATTATTTTTATTTTAAAAAGCGAAGTGAGTCGGTTGGTAAAAAAGTTTTCTGATTAATTAAAGAATAAATATATTTAACGGAAAGAACATTCACTGGAAAGGAAAATTTAGTTAGAGATCAATTTTGGAGAAGCGATTTTAAGTGTTGAATTCAGTGTCTTTCACATCATACCTCAGAAAAGTGATACAGGAAACAATTAATTGTCAATATCAAATCAAATCATTTTGGGAGAGAGGATTCGTCGGAAGCATCTTTAACCAAGACAGTGTAAAAAAGACTAGTTTCCGTATAAAAAGGGGTTTCCTACCGAGTTTCCTTATTAATAGGAGATCACTAGTAAAATCCTTTGAAGTGACCATACCGATCTAGTGTTTGTATTAAGTTTAAACGAAGAGGTTTTAGCTAAATTTGCTGAAAGGTTTTTCTAAAGTTTTGGTTTTTGTGAAACAGTGGAAGTTTTGCATTACAGATTAAATTCGGGAAAAGTAGAAGAGGAAAAATTTAAGTTTAATTTATTATAAATTTATAACTGTCTACAGTTGTCTTGGAATCTCTAAATTTTGCTAAATTGTTTTTTTTTCTTTGTTGTTGTTACAAAGGGGTTTTGTTAAAAAGTTTATTAAATTTTCATTGTTAATGTGGTCACCTTAAACTATTATGTTATAATAGATCATCACACATAAAATTAGTACATAAATTATAAAAAAAAGAAGAACTATCATTTACCTGCATACATCCATACATAGATAAACACATACACACATACATACATACATAAACACATACATACATAAACTTTAAAGAGGTACATTTGTAAATGCAAAGATAAGTTGAATGTTGAAAGGTACCTCGTCCAAAATTAAACTGTAGACAAAAATTTTGTTGTTTCAAGGATAATAAGCACCGTCCTGCTGTCTTCCGGCGCCTGTCGACATCGAGGGAACAACCTTAACCTAAAGTAAGTTGCGCTGTTTTAATTTCTCAAATTTTAAAAACATTATACCAATTCTCAATATAGTCACTCATTCATATTTGCACAGATAAAAATGTTTACTTATATGCAATAACTATTTATATACATAAAATAATTTTTTTTTTTGTCAAGAATATTACTTTGCTAACGTGAATTTCGCGAATATTAACCGTTTCGATTTTTTATATATCCATATTACTTACCCTAATTTGATTTAAGGTGATTACATCCTTTTCCTTAATTTGATTTAGACGGTAATAATATACCTTTACACTTAGTAGTACCTAATTAGCTAGTAAATAATTTTTATGATGTTTTAAAGTAATTATTAAATATGAAATTCTGATTTTTTTCCATTTGCTAATGTTGCAAAGGTATGGGGCCGGCTAAGGTTTAACTTGTAAATGAGATAAGTTATTATCTTGGGCTGGCAATCGATCTAAGGTTACTGTCAGCATGGAGGGTGGGATTAAGGATAGTACAGCAAATACCATCTAGAGCTGTACCAACCACCATCATCGACAAACTTTGTTTCAGTTTTGCTTTCCTTTTCAGTTTATTTTCAGTGTAAATTATTGTTAAAATATAGTAGCTACCTAAAGTAAAGTCACTTGTAACAGGTTCAGAAAATTATTCTGGGAACCCAACATTTCGCCCACCCCACCGACGAGCACCGCTGGAAGTTATAGGTAGCCTGGTTCCCAAAATTATCACACCCATTCGTAGAATCGTTACAGTTGCCATACAAAATTTAAAAAATAGGGTAAAAAATCTTAGCGCTCTTACTTCTTTTTTCCACATATAGTGGCTATCATCAAAGTTTTTGTACTCAGTAAACTCGTTTGCATTAAGAAATTTAATTAAAAATGTTAGCAGAATGTAGAAAATTATGTGTTTGCTATTTTTCAAGATTTGTTTGCTTATAACAACATTTTATTTTTGGTTTTTTTCTGCCTTCTTTGGTCGTCATAAAGCCCATATTAGTGCAGCCATAATTTCGACATAAGAAGCCACCAATAAACACGTAAAAGTTGTAATAAAAAGCAATGCTGTAGAAGTCCTTGCATTAAAGTTTTAATTTTTGTGGGCGGTGCACCGGTAACTTTTCATTTTAAATTTGTGATTTAAGATGTCATTAATATGTGTACAAAGTTTATTTAGAATCGTTGCGGTAAAATTTCTATTATTTAGCTCTAAATTAGTGCTGCAAAAGTATCTGTAATTAAATATAACATTTTGTGGGCCTGGCCCGCCCTGTTTTATTAATATAGTACATAACAAACTCCGTAACATGGAGTGCCAGCCTTTCATATTTGATAAAAATCGGCAAAGCCGTTTAGGCGTTATTGTATGAACAACAAATATATTTTTAATTTTTAAAATTTTTACTTCTTAAATTGTTTTTGAAGTAATAACATCTACAGGAATACAACAAATGCTTCAAGTAAAAAAGGTTTTTGAGCAAGTGCAAGAAATTATCAATATTTTTCGGTACATATTTAAAATCCCACTTTAACCGCTTGTGTTTTAAAAATCTATCAGCTTACCTTCTAAAAACGTACTCAAAACCTGCTTATGTGTGATGCTGGAAAAGAGAAAATAGAGACATATTAATTTAACACCAAAATACCAAATATCGAGTACTTTACAAGACTTCAAAGATTTTATGTATTTAACGCACTCCATTTATTTTAATATGTATTTAGTTATGCATGATTTTGTTTATGAGTTGATTTTTTCAAAAGAAAAACTACTGTTTTGTTTATTTAAAATAAAAAAAAACAAATAAACAATTACATACACACATACATATGTATGCATTTATAAATTTATGGCAGGTTTGTATGCATTAGAAATTTGTAGCTCGTGCTGTTGTTATCATTGTTGCTGCATTGCTGAAAATACATTAAGTTTGCATTAGTGTGATTTTGTGTTGATGCGGTTTACGCTGATAATTAATGCGAAATGAAAAAAAAAACACACATACGCTCCTCCCAACATTCACGTCGACAGTGTATTTGATGGCATATGCAAATTTTTGTCATTTAAAGTTTACATTATATTTGCTTTTTGTCACATTATTTTGTAGATTTTGGTAAAATAATGCAATAAAATATTCAACACCAGCACTATTTACAAATTTTACAAAATACAAATAACTCTCATCAACATTAATAGAAAATTATGTGGTATTAACGTAAATTTGTAGCAAAAATGTTTAAACATATCGCCGTTGTTAAGTAATTGTGTTCTATAAGTCTATGATTTTTGTGGTCTATAGAACACAATAGCTTAACAACGACGATATATTCTTACCATAAACGCAAAACACTCTATATAACAAAAAGTTTAATTTGAATATTTTTATGTGCTTATTTTTATTTTTGTTGAACTAATTAAAATCTTTGCTTTTTGTTGATTATGGCTTAGGTTCACTATATAATTTCGTTTGATTAGAAAAAATTAATATTTTCGGTTAATGTTGGAAGAAGCTATTATTAAAAAAGCGGGCTTTTCGACCAATACTTGCCGAGTAGAACGCATTTTCGAAAGCAGCTACGCAATTTCATCGTTAGTACTCTTTAAGCGTTAGTAGCAGTGTTGGGCAAAATACATGCTTTGCTGTGTTTGAAATACAAAATACTTGTTCCGCTTGTATTTCAAATACAAAATACTAAATACTTTCAAGTCGAGTATTTCAAATACAAAATACAAAATACAGTATTTTAGTATCTTTTATTTAAAATACAAAATACATTTATAACCATTATTCGGTAAAACATGAATTTCCTTTCATGAACACTAGATTCTTAAAAGTTTCATCAGATAAGCAGCCTCTTGTTGGAGAATATATAAATCCTGCTAAAGAAAACAATCTTTCTACGGGTCCTGATGAACACAAACTAGTGTTAAATTTTATGAAAACATTTCTTATATTTGGGAAGCCTTCAAGACTGAAAAGCTCCTGACTTTTGTCATTTAGGAAGCTGACTAACTCCAACTCCAAATTTGATGTCTGAGGTTTATCACAGTCCCTGTTCACGTAAGCAATGAAATCATCATCTTCTTTACTAGTACTGCTACTTCTGCTACTCCCAGGTATTACTTCACGCTGCTTGTAATGTGCTTTTAATGCATGAACTGCAAGGTTTTGAATTCTTTGTCTCCATTTACTGGAATGATCTCTGGTAACCAACGCATTTTGTAAGCGGGGTGAAAACATGATGCCAGTATGGCTGCATTTGCTTCAGGTGAAAGTTTAAAAAACTTATCGAATTTTCTTTCTAAGCTTTCTACTACTTTTGGTATGATAAAACTTAAATGTCTCAAATTGTTACCTTGTAGCCGATTAAGTCTAGTTCTTACTGACATTAAAGTAGGCAAAAGTTTTCCATAGTAACAAGTGTTGCCCTGAATGTAATCTAAAGCTGTCGCAATTGGTTTTAATACTTTAATAAACTCTTCTAAGTATTCCAGTTCTATAGCAGAGAAACTGTTATTCTTACTTAAATTACTAAACAACTCGTTTAGATTCGATTTACTTTTCATAAGCTGTACTATAGAATCATAAAGAGAATTCCATCTTGTGGGACAGGGATATATTAACTGATGCCCAAGACATTTTTTTATTATTTCGGCTGATTTTGGTCTTCTTGACAAATTCCATAATAAAGTACATTTGGCAACTGCTGAGTAGTGAATCCTATTAACCTTTATGTCTACAACCAAAAATTGTTCGTCAAACATACAACCATCATACCCGGGTAAGCATTGCTGTTTGGTAAGGGATTTTTTTGACATAGTTTTATGTTTTTATCGCCAGTTTTAGTTAGCTGCAACCCATTACATGACAAATAACGTCGCTTATACTTATTATCCACTCAGAGGGAAATCTACTGGCTTGGCGCCTTCTGGGGAAAGAGAAAAAAATCCAAGCGAACGATGCTAAAGATTTTTAATCTCTTTCAAGGAAGTCAAAACGTCATTTGTGACAAATTTTATAAGTTTCGGTTTGACTTTTACGTTAATGTTAGACCACAATTTATCATTATTAGAAACAGTAAGGAAACTCCGAACATTTGTTCCAGCTGAGTTCTCAACCCCAAAAGTAAGAGTAGTTGAGTAATCAATTTTAGGATTCAGCAATAATATAAGTACGTGCTCCCATATTTCAAAAAAAAAAAAAACAAATCGGTTGTGCTTATCTCAATTCACTACAGCAGTGATATTCAAGGCCCAAAAAGTAAATCAATATTAATATTGCATTACAATAAAAACAAAAGTGGAGTTGATAATATGACCAAATGTCTAGAAAAATACACAACAAAGAGAATAACTAATAGATGACCTTTATCATTTTTTTTATATTATTCTTGAGGTGGCAGCATTTGCAGTTATATTATATATACTGAAAATAACCCGCATCTAAAGGTATCAACAAATTGTAGAAAAATATTTCTCCAACAGCTGAGTGTACTATGAAGCAAATTGAACGCTGCTCACAAAATCCTCAAGAAATGAAGCATTTTTCGCCCCGTGGTAGAAAAGAAAGTATTTTAGGCTATCCAGTAATATCAGAAAACTACGCAGTTCGTGCTTCAGAAGAACGAGATCACTCCGGAAGACCTAATTTTTATATAAATCATTATGTTGGTGAAAAAACGAGACCAACAAGAAAATCTTGCAAAAATGTCAAAAGCTAGCAGGTGCACAACATTCAGAGGATATTACTATTTGTAATATATTCTCAAACTAAAAAAAAAGTATGTAAACTTTTTAAAAATGTTCTAGTCTTTTTTTGTACAAATAAAATAAAACTATAAAGCGTAATTATTTCAAAATAAAAAACCAATATATTTTGGTACATTAAAAAAATCATGAATCTATAGTGCTTACCCAGGTAAGTCTTTTGTATGTTTAAGGGGTATGTTTCAAAAACGGCCCATAGATTTTCCCCTAAAAAAATTTTTTTTTTCAAATTAATTTTTAAAAGTTAAAAAACAATATTTTAGAAGCATATTAAAAATTTTAAACCGATATCTTACCAGGGTGTGAAGTTATATCGAATTGAAAACAGAAAACTTACCCGGGTATGTGGTTGTAGACACAAGGGTTAACACGAGAATTTTTAATGAAGTTATTTATATCTGTGGTGGCCAAAAGACTTAATGTGTGACTTGCACATCTGAGATGCTTCGGCAAATAAATCTCTCTAGTCTCTTCTCCTGGCATATTAACTGGTAACAATATCTCCTCAAATAAAACGTTTGAAGCTGACGATGAGTCTTCAGTATCTAAAATTTACAAACATGTGTATATGCAATTATATAAAGAAAACAAAAATTAGCAGAGGTTTATTTTTTATTTTCATAGAAGAAACTATCAACGAGAAAATAATATAAATTGTTTTACGCTTAATTATGAAATACTAGAATTGCCGATTTTAAATAGTATTTTAAAATTTTGACATTTTTAAATAACGCCAACAAAACTTTAACCGTGTCTAAATATTTTCCATGTGTGGTTTAAGCATTATTTTTACCTTCAACATCATTTTCAAAAAACTTAGGAACATAATTAGTGAAACCAAACTCTTGGAAAGCTTTTACAAAATTTGTCCCATTGTCAGTAGTAGTTGATACCACTTGCTCATGTTTTAAGCTGAAAGCAGACTGAATTTCGAAAAGTATTTCAGCAATCTTGTCGTAAGTATGAGCTCCTTCGAAGCGGGTAAAAGATAATACGCAACTCTTACATTCCAGCGAAGGGGGACCAGAAGTGTTTTGGCTTAAATAAACAAAAAAAAAAAGCCGAGAAAATATAACCAAACAATATCTTGCAAAAAAGTACAAAGTAAATAATAACTTCTTTTTACTTAAAACAATAAATATAGGTGAATTCAATCTTACCCAGTGTGCAGTTACACCAAGAAAGCTTCTTGTTTTAGTTGACCATATGTCTGCGGTAGTTGATACATACTCAACATTACTTAAATAAGTTTTTAGTTTTTCCACAGTTTCCTTTTGAGATGTTTCAATTTTTCTTTCAAGTGTTTTTTGTGACATTACTTTTAATTTTTGCGGAAGGTCATTGAAAATCTTTACGAAATTAGGATCATCAACAGTGCTTAATGGCTTCATACTCTGTACAACGTAATTTATAATATTTTTATCAAAATTTTTCTGGTATTCACTTTCATTTTGCAGACTAAACTCCAGTGTAGCTTGCCGCATTTTGTCTCCACTTTTTCTCATTAAAGGCAGCTTTCTTTTACCTGGAACATGTTGATTTGCTTTGCTCTTTTCGTATTCACTGAGAACGTCAGATACTTTCTCTATAAGAAAATTATTAATAATTAAACAAAACTTTATCTCAATATCTTTTAGTACTGGCCTTTAAATGAAGTTTAAAATTACTTGTAGCCCTTAAGCTACCTTTGATAGTGACCTTACATTTAACACAAGATGCTTGGATACGATCTTGGTCATTACAATTGTCGTTATTATTTACTATATGCTTATTTATTTTAAAATATTTACCACCGGTTAATATTAGTGGATATATCACATCATTCACTTGACTCTCCTCATCACTGCAGTTAGCCGGCATCGTAGCCGATGACGTTGATTGAATTTTGCTATCCATTGTATTAATTAATATGAATTAATTCATAAGTTCAATTAAAAAATTGTTTTAAGCACGAAATAACGGAAGTAAGTATATATAAAAATTACAATTGGTGAATTGTCAAAATTTATTCGATTCGTCTCTAACCAGAGAACCAGGCTGATCGGTTCAAGCCGGTCGCCCAGCCGCCGCTGGTTATTTTAAGTTCAGCCGTGCCGCCTCACGGTTGAGTTTGGTATTATTTTCACAATTGAAAAGGAAAAGAGTTCATTACTCGAAATGATAAACCATGTTGCAAGCTTGCTGTTGGGCACTTGCAGTAAAAATTTTTAAAAACTCATTTTTGGCCCGTTTTCTACATTTCGATTTAAATCGAGTTTCCTCTGTCGCTTTTTGGTCGCAAACACCTTTTACTTATTATATTTGAATACTTGGTCTTGCCGTTCTAAAATTGTATGTTTTTTAACTTTAAGTTAGGGCAAAATGATTTTATTCCCCTGTGAAAAACAGGTCTGTGAAAAACAGGTAAAAATCCGTTTGGTTTTAAAATTCAGATAAGGGAGTATTGATTTCCTATAAAATTAAAATAGTTCACATTAACTTGGCAGGCAGACGTTCAATTTTTGCCTTTTAAGTTGCAATAAACTCACAAATTTTTACTAAGGCACTCAAACTTTTCGAACTTGAAACCAACTTGATGATAAATTTTCCCATTTAACTCGCCTTTCAACTTGATGGTCAAGTTAACAGCTGATTATAATTATGAAAATTTTTGTTTTTCACATGTTTGCTTACACAAATATTCTATCGCAAATAATTTTAACTCAATTTTCGTGTATGTTTCGTATATTAACATTTATAAACAATTTAATGCAAATAGTTTGTGTGTCGTTGTACCAAAATTTAGTCGCAAATGAATAAAAAATTTAATAAAATAACAAATGTATTATATAAAACAATTTTTGTGTTTCGTTTAACAAATATTCTGCCGAAAAATGAGCACTTTTCATTTATTTCTTGACGACGCCATCTTCAGAAATGAAATTGATGATCATGTTGCCTGCAGCCTACGTCACGTTCATCAATTCGAATTAGTTTGTCAAACAGTATGTGTGATCAACTTGAAAGCGAAAACTTTAACTTGTGGCCGCAACGTTAAGCCGACAATTGAGCCGCCGCCGACTCTTTGAGGTGCGCCGCCGCCGAATAGTTTAGACTGTTTCCGACTGTTTTACATCGGCTGGGTTCTCTGTATGTGAAAAACAATCAAATTAAAAGAAGTAAATATCAAGGCAAATTCAAAAATTTGCCCTCTGCATTTCCTTTTTGTGTTGAACGGTAGAATGTCAGAAAAATTAAAAATTTCATATAAAATTAAATTTTTTTAACGTAACAATGTCAAATTGATTTTAATCAGCTGGGCTCTTAATATTACCTGGATAAATGTGCCTTGATTCTGTTTTTTTTTTGGAAATTGTAATTTTTTTCAATTTTGGTTATGACAACTTTTTGTATAACAAAAAAAAGTATTTTGAAAAATGTATTTTGACATCGTGAGTATTTCAAACACAAAATACAAAATACTTCTGTGTTGGGTATTTCAAATACAAAATACAAAATACATTAGAAGGTGGTATTTCAAATACAAATACAAAATACGTATTTGTATTTCAACAATCCTGAATCGCAAATAAAAAATATGCACCTTCGATTTTTCAAGAGAAATACAAATCGTTATTATACATGTTTTGTTTTCAAATAATCTGAATTATAATACGTTAACAGAATGGGTTTTTATTCACTTCCATAATTTTTTTTAACAAAAAGTAGCCTACTTGTATTTTTAATGAAAAATTTTATCTTGTAAATGCAGACTTAATCATGTCCGTTATGATAGTTTTTAATATTTTTGATCTTCCAATAAATCTAAATGAAAATAGAGATTTTCAAGTGTTCTATCAAAACTAAATAAATAAAAAATTTACACCCTCAGCTTTGTACATACTCCTACAATATTCAACTTAATACATTTAAAGTGCAGATATATATTGTTTTATATTTCTAATATACTTAAACAAAAGTTCGAAATAAATGAGTTTTATGAGTTTTCATGCTATGTTGGAAAAATTGGCATCAAAATTTCTAAATATTTCGTTTCTTTTCCTGCAAAATTATTAAAATGTAAGTTAGGGTGTTTTATATTACAGGCTACGATATTCATATTATTTAACTCAATAACAATTATTTTTACAATATGAAACTTACAAAGACTTTCAAGTAGTTACTGCCTTAGAGAAGCTTATTTATGTCTGTAGAAGTCTTAAATTTCTTCAATTATTAAAGATGTGATTTCTAGAGACAACAATTTTTCTCATGACAGCTCATTTGATAGTCCTCATGTCGATATAAACGTCCAAATGTCCATTTAAAATTAAATGCCACAAAATGATCTAAGTTGTTAAAAAAGCCAATTATGAAAGTAAAAAGTTAATTTCAATATAAAGTTCTTCGGCTCTTTAACACACTCTTTGCTCTTACAAAACTCGTTGGCATATCAATACATATTTAAGGACTTTTACAAAAATTAATTCCGGTTTTTTATGTCTAAACAGTGATTGCGTTTAATGTTGTTCTTGTAAAGAAACTCAAAAATTTATTTAAACAATTTATATTTGGGACCTTAGTTTTGCCAAAACAAATAAATCTGTTTTAAACTGTTTTCTAGTTTTTATAATTTTTGTCAAAAAATTATTATCATTTTTGATTCCAATATTTTTTGTCAAAAAATTATTTTTATTTTTGGTTTTTAAAATTTTTTTTTTGCAAAAATTGTTATTATTTTAAAGTTTTTATACAAATTTATTTTGATAACAAAAGTCAATATTTTTTGGGGCTTTAAGATAAATAAAAATTGCTCTATTTTTAATTAATTAATTTTCTTATTAAAAAAAATAAAACGCGAAAACAAATTATTAATTATTTAAAAAAAAAAAATATATAAAATTAACAAATAATAATAATAATAGTTTTTAAATAAAAGAGTAAAAAACAAAAATTTTTGAAGCACCTGATTTTAAAGAAATGTAGTTCAATGCCATTAAGGTTAAATATTTCTCTTAACTTTCCGTAGTTTCCTTGTACATGATTTTTTTCATTAATAAATCGGTAATAATTATTATTTACAGGTCATGATTAGTTTTTTTAGGTTTTACAAAGTTATGCTACAGTAGTCGGAAATAAAGTATTTTCTATAACTGCAAAAGATACTTTCCAATCCCTAAAAAAAGGTTATAAAACTATTTGCTGCCAAAAGTCCTTTAAAAAATTAAAGCTAAAACCATTACAAAATAAAAACACAAACAGTAAAATTTTAAATACCAATGACAGAAAAGTCAGGTGCAAAATTCAGGTACCTTCGTAAATATAAATAACTTCATTAGTCTCTTTAATAAAGAAAACCCCCATTAATTTCACTTAACATTTTATGGGCTTTTTGTTATTTTCCCCAAAACGCAACAGTTTTTGCTTTTTTTTTTTATATATTATCTAACATTTATATAATTGTTTTAAACCGTTTCCTGCGTGCTTAGTTATTTTCTGCTTTTCTCTTACTTGTTACATTAAAAATAAGCCTTAATTTTATTTATGTACTTAAAGCAACCAGTCCTGCTCTGCTGGTTAAGAAAACTCATAGTAACAAATACACTTCTTTAGGCCTGTTAAATTGCTGACTCTTACAATAACATACCTAGATATTCTTCCACCTTTGTTTTAAACGGGCAAATGAGCTCTGCTAACGCTTCTTACCAAAAACAAAATTAAATTATTTTTTTTTTTACATTTCAATTTGCTTTAGACCTTTTATCAGGCTTGTAGTCGTTTTTGCTTTCTTTGGTTTTTCGCATGGCTCTGTATAAATTTTTTTTGTTTAGTTTGCCTGGCATATAGTCAGTAATAATTTCTTTTTGTAAAACTGTAAATAGGTACAAAAGGTTTGTTTACACGAATAAAAATCATATATGTACGTATTTTCATCATAGAATTTAAAAATTAAATTAAATTAAATTAAATTAAATTAAATTAAATTAAATTAAATTAAATTAAATTAAATTAAATTAAATTAAATTAAATTAAATTAAATTAAATTAAATTAAATTAAATTAAATTAAATTAAATTAAATTAAATTAAATTAAATTAAATTAAATTAAATTAAATTAAATTAAATTAAATTAAATTAAATTAAATTAAATTAAATTAAATTAAATTAAATTAAATTAAATTAAATTAAATTAAATTAAATTAAATTAAATTAAATTAAATTAAATTAAATTAAATTAAATTAAATTAAATTAAATTAAATTAAATTAAATTAAATTAAATTAAATTAAATTAAATTAAATTAAATTAAATTAAATTAAATTAAATTAAATTAAATTAAATTAAATTAAATTAAATTAAATTAAATTAAATTAAATTAAATTAAATTAAATTAAATTAAATTAAATTAAATTAAATTAAATTAAATTAAATTAAATTAAATTAAATTAAATTAAATTAAATTAAATTAAATTAAATTAAATTAAATTAAATTAAATTAAATTAAATTAAATTAAATTAAATTAAATTAAATTAAATTAAATTAAATTAAATTAAATTAAATTAAATTAAATTAAATTAAATTAAATTAAATTAAATTAAATTAAATTAAATTAAATTAAATTAAATTAAATTAAATTAAATTAAATTAAATTAAATTAAATTAAATTAAATTAAATTAAATTAAATTAAATTAAATTAAATTAAATTAAATTAAATTAAATTAAATTAAATTAAATTAAATTAAATTAAATTAAATTAAATTAAATTAAATTAAATTAAATTAAATTAAATTAAATTAAATTAAATTAAATTAAATTAAATTAAATTAAATTAAATTAAATTAAATTAAATTAAATTAAATTAAATTAAATTAAATTAAATTAAATTAAATTAAATTAAATTAAATTAAATTAAATTAAATTAAATTAAATTAAATTAAATTAAATTAAATTAAATTAAATTAAATTAAATTAAATTAAATTAAATTAAATTAAATTAAATTAAATTAAATTAAATTAAATTAAATTAAATTAAATTAAATTAAATTAAATTAAATTAAATTAAATTAAATTAAATTAAATTAAATTAAATTAAATTAAATTAAATTAAATTAAATTAAATTAAATTAAATTAAATTAAATTAAATTAAATTAAATTAAATTAAATTAAATTAAATTAAATTAAATTAAATTAAATTAAATTAAATTAAATTAAATTAAATTAAATTAAATTAAATTAAATTAAATTAAATTAAATTAAATTAAATTAAATTAAATTAAATTAAATTAAATTAAATTAAATTAAATTAAATTAAATTAAATTAAATTAAATTAAATTAAATTAAATTAAATTAAATTAAATTAAATTAAATTAAATTAAATTAAATTAAATTAAATTAAATTAAATTAAATTAAATTAAATTAAATTAAATTAAATTAAATTAAATTAAATTAAATTAAATTAAATTAAATTAAATTAAATTAAATTAAATTAAATTAAATTAAATTAAATTAAATTAAATTAAATTAAATTAAATTAAATTAAATTAAATTAAATTAAATTAAATTAAATTAAATTAAATTAAATTAAATTAAATTAAATTAAATTAAATTAAATTAAATTAAATTAAATTAAATTAAATTAAATTAAATTAAATTAAATTAAATTAAATTAAATTAAATTAAATTAAATTAAATTAAATTAAATTAAATTAAATTAAATTAAATTAAATTAAATTAAATTAAATTAAATTAAATTAAATTAAATTAAATTAAATTAAATTAAATTAAATTAAATTAAATTAAATTAAATTAAATTAAATTAAATTAAATTAAATTAAATTAAATTAAATTAAATTAAATTAAATTAAATTAAATTAAATTAAATTAAATTAAATTAAATTAAATTAAATTAAATTAAATTAAATTAAATTAAATTAAATTAAATTAAATTAAATTAAATTAAATTAAATTAAATTAAATTAAATTAAATTAAATTAAATTAAATTAAATTAAATTAAATTAAATTAAATTAAATTAAATTAAATTAAATTAAATTAAATTAAATTAAATTAAATTAAATTAAATTAAATTAAATTAAATTAAATTAAATTAAATTAAATTAAATTAAATTAAATTAAATTAAATTAAATTAAATTAAATTAAATTAAATTAAATTAAATTAAATTAAATTAAATTAAATTAAATTAAATTAAATTAAATTAAATTAAATTAAATTAAATTAAATTAAATTAAATTAAATTAAATTAAATTAAATTAAATTAAATTAAATTAAATTAAATTAAATTAAATTAAATTAAATTAAATTAAATTAAATTAAATTAAATTAAATTAAATTAAATTAAATTAAATTAAATTAAATTAAATTAAATTAAATTAAATTAAATTAAATTAAATTAAATTAAATTAAATTAAATTAAATTAAATTAAATTAAATTAAATTAAATTAAATTAAATTAAATACGAAGTCGCAAGTAGATGGCGGTAATTTTATTAGAATACATATATCAATTAAACGTAAGTAGATAATTGGGCCAGTGATTCACTCTACGGGTGGGGTGTATCGTTTCAGCTGGTGAAAATACGTTGTCAATTCTGTTGCCCTTAAAAATAAAGAAATAGAAAAAAATACGATTGGTGCTATGTAAGCGTTCGCCAAAGTGCCGAAATCATTTCCTGACGAGCGACTGGCATTGGCAGAGAAAACCGGTAAACAGTCTTAGGTCTTCCATATTAATGGAAAAGATAACTTTGGTCCTTTTTGATAATAGTAATTGACCCAGGAATTTTAACATCCTTTAATCCACGGTCTCAGTCAAGCGCATGCTCACCTTGCACCAAAAATGTCGATCAAACTTTTCAAAAAGTGCGCACAGTGAAAAAAATCGAGACATTTACAACAGTTATCAGAAAATGCTTCGTATATAGCAGAGTTGTTACTCTAGAGTCCGTCAAGTACTGATCTACATTCCATCATCTTTGACTTAACCAGGCTAAACCCTAGTATCCTAAGAAAACTTTTATACATAAACGGTGATGCACTCTCCCGTTTTTCGGCTAAAATAAGTCCGCAGTTCGCATTTTTACAAACATCGATACTTGCAATACATAACGATGACTAACTGGTCTGAATGACCCTGCGCTTTTAAATGATTTATTGAAGCTATCATCTCAAGGGTCTGTCTAAGACAAATTTATGCAGATGTTCCCAAAAGTGGTAAGTGACAATTACCCTACACCAAACTGCTCGGAATGAAAATCCCCATGCACAGTATTAACTCCAGATATAAAGATAAGTAGTCAGACTTAAAGCCTCTTACTTGCAGCTGTTCTATGCTTCCCTCTTCAGACAGTATGTTGGCATGCTCTAACGAAAATGACGCCATGTATCGGTTTTCCTAACTCTCAAAGCGCTCCTGTTGGAAAGATCTTATCAAAAAATATAGAGATATTCGGCTCAATATTGTATTAAAATCAGATTGTGGAAAACTTCAAAGCTTCGCGTAATACAAACCAAGGCACCTCTATGAACTTTATTCTATATCTTACGGTGGTAGCTTCTTGAGATAGCATCTTGCAAGACAAAACAAATAAAGTCAAATATTAGGTGGATTATCGCCGTTTAAGTCAAGTAAAAGGGACTTAACCTCAGTCCCCGACTATTTCAATTCAAGTTTCTTTCAAGCATATGAAGAGAACTCAGGCCCCTGCCCAGCTGCTAACCCTGCATTGAGAAACGCTGGCAAATGCCTCCGAGAGGAAGTAAGATAAGAAAAAATTAGTTGAAAGAAAAAAAATATCTTGATAATATGATTGGTATTAGTCGACTTCATTGCGTCTCCTTTCGGCAACCAACCTCTATATATGAAAAAATTATAGATCGACAGGATAACATAAGCCACGCTTAACTTTTCAGCATGAATATGCTGTACAAGAGCCGAAAAGATTTTGGGTGGCATCACCATTCTCTACATCTTTACAATTTTTTCGAAAATCAATAAAAAGCTGTCAAATTCTTCTGGTGTGATACCGAAATTGACAGTGAAAATTACACTAAAAACGTTTTAAGTCCAACCTCGACTTTTATATCCTTTTACTTTCGAAAATAGTTTAGAGGACCATCTTCTTCCAGCAAATCTGCTGTCGTATGCTATTACTTGTGCCCTTACTTCCACATAAGGACGACGGTAGTGTGCATCTCCATTTAGAGTGAGGATGTCTGACAGTCGAAAAATGTCGTGATGTAAAGTATATATTAGTAGGAAACCTAATGGCGGTTCAGCTTTCAGTTAGAGTTCTAAAATTTTTGCTTAATTTCTCGAAATATGGCAACCTGTTAACAACTCTGCAACTGGGCAACAATTCAACTGTTAGCACTCTACATTCATCGATTATTCTGCTCAAAATCTTGATTATAAGACACCCAAAATCAGTCCTACGCACACACTTATGACTATACACTGCTGAGTAATCGATTTCAAGGTTTTATTTCTGACATTTGAAAGAATAATTTTATGCAAATTAAGCTGGAACAAGATCTACAGTTCCAATACTGCTGGGATGACCCCGTGATCAATATCTCCAAGCCCGACAGCATGTTGTCTTATCGCAGTACTTAGCGCGAGTTTCGTCAGCGTACGGTTCGCTGTAGGCCAGTTCCATATGGCAAAAAGTGCTGTATTTGAAGTCGACCCCCTAATCTCGTGACTTGGATTGCCATATTGTTGAATTTTTATGTAAAGTTTTCGCAAGCTTTCATTATTTTTTTACATGGCAGCTTGCATATTTATAAGGAAACAAGGATTGACTTGAGCTTGTAAGCCACACCAAGGAATATCTTGTTAAAAGTTTTGAATCTTAAGGAGGTAAAGTAGAAATTTTTGACACAGTTAAATAATATCAACCAATAAACTTTGGACATCGGTATCAAAAGTTCTCCTTCAGCTTGACAAATAGTTTTGTAATGATAAGTTTAGCTGAAAAACAGTGTTTAAAACTTCATTGAATCTTAATTGAAATAAACGGAGGAATTTGCAATACTTAAAGGCTTTTATGGGTTTTTTTAATTAAATAATATTTAAGAACATTGCCTTAAAACTTAAATACTATTGCCGCTTTTAAATAAAAAATTGCATACTCTTAAATTATTTAAAAAAAAATTCGCTAAACGGAAATAAGTTTTTGCTATTTTAACTTCCTTTAAAGTAGAGGCAACGAAGGACAAAAAAAAACATAGAAAAGGTTTAAATTTACAATCTTTTCCACCATATAAATAAAAAAAAATATTTTTAATTTATTTCTAGTCTAATTTTTTTTTAATAATTTTGCTTATTCCGTGTATAGTTTAAGATTTTTTTATTATTCATTCATTCTCGTCAAACCACAATTAACAATAAACCCTTATTACCATTCAAGGACTTAAACAAAAGAATTAATACAAAAGGAATAAAAAATAAAGGTCTCTTTTCTATTTTAAACAATGGCTGGCATAGACACACACCAAAACACATGAGCAATTGTGCTTGTAAAAAATAACTAGACGACAATTTATATAATTTCAGTAAAATGAAGTTAATATTTTAAATTTTCTTTATAGGAAGCTCTTTAGCTACCAGCAGTTAAAACCTACAATTGTTATTTTTTTATAGTAATAAAAAGGAAAATAACCTGAACTTGAGTTTGGGTTGTAGGGCAATATCAACATAAGTCTTGTACTCTAACACTTGGTTGCATTAGTAGAACAATAGTTTTAAACGTATTTCTTTTACAATATGAATAGGAACAGTTAACAACAATTGCATTCAAAGCAGTGATTTGATGTTGCTAAGGTTGCATGTTTAAATGGTTTCCCTGTTGGTCGGCCTGTATGGGTGTTATGAAATATAAGTATGTGTAGACGATGACAATATGTTTAGGACTTTTAAGTGCTTCATTTGACACAATAAAAATAAAATGCCCCATTCATTAGTTAAAATTAATAAGAGAATTTAAAAAGTACCGTCCTGTAGTGTAAGTATATATTTCTTTAGTAGGTTGTTAATATCGCAGGATAATAACAAAACATACGTTTATATGAAGATTAATAACTGAAGTGTTTACCTGAAAATATCCCCATTTTATGTTTTTGAGAAAACATACATCCGTGCATAATGTAATGGTGGTTTTACCTTTAAATACTGTTTCGGTCTTACATTTCTTTTTTTTTTGCAAAAAAGAAAAACAGAAACTTACTGTTAAGTTCTGATTTCTTATAATTCTGCTTCCAAAATAACTACTATACAATATGACAGGTTTAGGAAAAAAGACCTTTATTAGGCCTAAATCAGTGTTTAGCATTTTTAATTAGGGCCACAAATATGAAAACATTTAAAAAGTGATCTCTTTGTCAACCAATTTCAAGTCATGACTGGGGCTGACAAACTCTCCTTCGACACATTTTGAGAACACTTAAAACGAAATTCAAGAGTTTAAGATTATATTAGAGTTCGCGTAGTGGGTATTAATAAATTTTTTGAATTTTTGAATTTTTTAGACTTTTACATTCTTAAACAAAAAACAAAGATATCACAAAGGGTGAATTAAATGAGTTAGCCTTAATACTGTCTGCATTTGTGTACCTTGCTCTAAAGATAAAAGGACGGACCAATTCACTTAGCCCAAACGTGAATAAAAGGGAACAATAGTTATCGGTTTTTAATGCCTGTAAAAGGTTGCCTCTTAAATTACCAAA
Organism: Melanophora roralis; assembly: GCA_963583895.1. Lineage (NCBI taxonomy): Eukaryota > Metazoa > Arthropoda > Insecta > Diptera > Rhinophoridae > Melanophora > Melanophora roralis. The sequence continues at coordinate 41,638,865 of OY757190.1, forward strand.
TATGTACAGAAAATTTAGTTTAAAACAAAATATGTTTGGAAGTGCCCCAATATTAAAAAATTCAGTACCTTGTACAAAACTACATTTTTTTAATTCGAAATCGCATTAGAGACTTTAAAAAGATGACGCAAAGCCTATAGGCAATACCTCTTAGCAGACAACCTCATCCACTGTTCTACCACATCTGGTGCCCTCTGTTTGGGTGAAGGGGGTTGTGTCTACTAGTAATGAGCGGTGTAGCCCCTCATTCAGTTATGCCCGAATTTTTTGTTAAAACGCTTGACTGGATGTATAGCCAGCAGCCCTGGTAACAGAGTCAATTGTAGTGGGCTAATGATTTGCCCACCTTAAACCCCAAATAAATAAGAAAGCTAAACGGAACTGTGCTCCTCCTAGAAACTTTGAGAAAATAAATAATTGTATACGGCATTTCGAGTGGTGTTTATAAGTATATTAATAACTTTTAGTTTCATATTTGCGGTTTTGTACTGATGGTAGTACTTAAGCACAATTAGTAAGTCAGAACACGACTAAACATTACTTGCATCGTGTTTGGTTTACCAGAAAAATTAACTACTAACATTTCGGCATTACAAAATGTGACCTCCTTACTTAATTTTAATAAACGCCCCATAGAAAAGCAATAGATCCGATAATATGTTTTTATCTGACAGACTGACTAAGCGAATTTACTAAATTTGGCTGCCAACTGTTATATTTTTTTTGAATACTTATTTGATTAGCCAATAAAATTAGGATAAATTTTACTTGATTAATTTTATTAGTTGTGTTCAATAACCTTCCAGTAATTACTAGCAACGAGAGAGTAAAAAGAAAAATTTTCAAAATTGCTCTTAAAAATATTTAAAAGTAAATGAACACTTTTACAGTCAAAACTTGCAAGCAAGTGTATTTTGTTTTTGTAAACTTATAAAAATTTAAAACTTAATTTCTTTTCAAAGCATAATAACAGAAAGACTGCTTGAATAATTTATGATAGTAAAATTTTTACTAGTAAAAGTTATCAGAAACATTTTTGTTTCTAAACATATTAACGTCTTTTTTGGCTCTCAAGCTGCTAATTTTTTGTGTACGTGAACACTTTATAGTAATATTTATCGAAAATTAGTGATTATTTTCTGTAAATGAACACACCTATTATTACTAATACAAATTTTTGCTTTTTAATTTGGCTTAAGTTCATATAATTTCTTTTAATTAGAGGAAATTAATATTTTCCGTTAATGTTGAAAGAAAATTTTATTTTTAAAAAGCAGGTTTTTCTACCGATACTAGCCAAGTAGAATACATTTTCGAAAGCAGCTACGCAGCTCCATTATCAGTACTCTTTGAACCGTAGTAGTGTCTTTTTGCTGTAAACATCACCTATTTAACTTACATGTAACAGAGAAAGGAAAACGGAATATCTATTTTCCTTCTTCTTTTATTTTGTACATGTAAGTTAAATAGATGATGTTTACAGCAAAAAGACATTACTACCGTTCAAAGAGTACTGATGATAAAATTGCGTAGATGCTTTCGAAAATGCATGAATATATGAACTTAAGCCAAATTAAAAAGCAAAAATTTGTATTAAAAACAATTAGTTCAACAATAAATAAAAATTGCATATAAATCACAAATGGCATGGTGCAAAATGATGTTTAAATTTTAGTTCATTTGTCGTTGACAAAAAAAAGAAATAAAAAAGATTTTAGCACCCCTTTTGTATGATATACAATAATAAAAAAGCGTTACATTCCATCTGAGAGATGGATTAATGCTTGACCGTTAGTTAAGTGTTGTCGAAGAGACTTTTTATAGAAAAAGCATAGTGTATATGACTAGTAAACTTTGTCCTAGGTTAGGTTAGGTAGAACAGGCAGCCGTTGAAGGAAAGGATACAGCTCACTTGGGTCCGCTTAATTCGGTCCTTTTGTGTTACCTGGAGAGGCAGATAGAATAGTTTGAGATGGAAAAAAAGAAGAAATTTAGAGAAGGATAAAAAGAAAGAACAGAAAATGAAGCAAACTTACTAGGGTCTCTGGTGGGAATCGAACCCACAACCCCCAGACTGGTAGACTCGTGCACTTACCACAGAGCTACCGGGGCACCCAAACTTCGTCGTTACTTACAAAATTAAAGAAGAAGGAATTGAGGTATTCCGTTTTCCTTTCTCTGTTACATGTAAGTTAAATAGGTGGTGTTTACAGCCAAAAGACACTACTACCGTTCAAAAAGTACTGATGATGAAATTGCGTAGCTGCTTTCGAAAATGCATTCTACCCGACTAATATCGGTAGAAAAACCTGATTTTTTTAAATAAAAGTTTCTTTCAGCATTAACGGAAAATATTAATTTATTTTAATAAAAAGAAATTATATGAACTTAAGCCAAATTAAAAATCAAAAATTTGTATTAAAAACAATTAGTTCAACAATAAATAAACAAATTTTATTATTACCTTAATATAATAAACTTGCCATAACTTGTTTTTTTTGGTAAATAGTTTTAATTTTTTAAAACTAACATTTTGAATATTTTCAGGTGTTTGGCTGTAAACATCATGTGTTTACTTCATAAATAAAAAATAATAACAATAGTAATAACCCCCGAACTTGTAAGGGCTACGTGTATTTGCGTATAACCAATATTTATTAATTTGAAAATTCTTATTACTCATACGTCACGTGCTACGTCCCTTCAATTGCTTTATGAGTCTTTAGCTGGCTGACAATGTATTCCTTGTGACCAAAGTATATGCCATTTTTATATGATATATGTAAGGAATTATTTAAAGATAATTTTTTGAGCCGGTTGAAAGCGGTGATGATCGGTTAATTTTTCCACTTAACCCCATGAAAACGTCCACCCCAAAGAAGCATAAAACAGTTTGGTCTATTACTTTATTTCCACAAAATGTGATAAAATGGCGTTATTTTCGACCGCAAACTGCCATACCCAATTTAAGTATGACGAAGCTTAACTACAAATGTACTTTCAAAATAGGCATTTCAGGCTATAATGCATAGAAAACTTATGCGGTTTCCAAAAAATTTTGCATATGTTATTATTATTCTGCCGCCCAATATTACAAACTCACTTAATAAGATTGCAACTACAAAACGTTTGTTCCATTAGCCGAATAAAGAATCCATTTCTAGGTGGTTCGGTCTTCTGCGGTTCCTCTCTAATCCCCGGCAACAATTTTCAAGATGTCTTCCTTCACTTGATCCTTTCATGGGAGTCTCGGTTTTCCCTTTCTGCGTGATTCACCCAAAGTTCGCATTTGAATGGCTTCTTAGCTGGAAGTTTTTAATTATTTTCTTAAGATTACCTTGTCAACGTAATCGCTAAATTTGGTACGCATAAGAATGTCAATATCGGCCAACACATCATACAGCTCGCGCTTCATACGACACACGTAAACTTTATCAACGCAGATTGGTCCATAGATTTCCTTACAAGCACTCCAATCACTACCTTATCCCCTTCCGAAGTACCAATGCTTCAGTGGCGTATAAAGGCACGGGTAGTATCGGTGTCTTGTATAAAGTGATTTTTGTCTGTCTTAAGGTGGCTTTACTTTTAAAATGCTTACTTAGACAAAAGTAGCATTTATTGGCCAATATTGTTCCTCTTTTTATCTCAGAACTGATGTAATTTGTCTTGTATTAAGCGGTGCCGAGGTAAGTAGAATCGCTGACTATTTCAGAGATGAAGTTCATACCATCAACTTGGTTTTATTTGCATTTGCTACCAAACCCACTCTGACTGATTTTTTTCAACTTTTCCAAAGGCGAATGTTCGTCTCATGATGTCGATATCGTCGTTGTAAGCGAGTAGCATGTGCTCTTTTTTGTATAGTTTAGCAGATTTATCCAAATGTGCGTATTTAATAACCTCTCCTGAAAGGATGTAAAAAGGATCACACGAGAGGACGTATCCTTGTTTGAAAGTTCATTTGGTACTGAAAGTCTCAAAGATGTTCCTGCCAATCTTTATTGATTAGTGCGTATCATATAAAGTCATGCAGCAGAATTTTATTAGTTTCCGAGGGATACCAAACTCGACATAGTTTGAAATACCTTTGAACGTATGGGGTCGACGTGTCTTTATGATCGACCCAGTTACCCAATTTGATCATCGTCTTTAAATTTTAACCTTTCACATAATACAATATCGAGTCTTGTAACGATGTAAGAGTAGTTGGATACCAAGTTTTGATTACTTTTAACTTGGCAAAGCCCAGAACCATCTTGGTTCCTAAGCTGTAGGCACTGATCTCCCCGTGGCGTTACTTGGGGAAGCTGCTCTAAATAACTTTTGAAGGTAGTTAGCTAAAAAGTGGCACATGTTCACCCTAAGGAACGACAAAATTCGGTTGAAGTGTCAGGTTAGTAACCCACCCTTATTAAAACTTGTCTACTATAAAGAAACGAAGACCAATCGAAGTCCTATCGAAGTTTTACAATGATTTTAAAGAATGATCGCTGGATCTTCATGTGATAATTTCGTTGGCTTAAAAATATTTGATCATAAATTAGGAAAACATTTGCGGCGATCGAAAAAAGACACAAACGTGCAAATGCTTTTTAAAGTTTTAAGTGTTTTCTAAATAAAACAAACCTAATAATGTTATTAAAGGTAATGCAAGGTATAACATGGAAGTGCATAGTTGAATATATAAAACAGCCATCTATGATTTGAAATTGGAAGTTTTTTTTTAACTTTTTGTTTCTTTATTCAAAAACAATAACTTTCCTAAATTATGTTTGCAATATGTTTTGTAATATGAATAAAGTTTCTTTTATAATTTTGTTACAAATTAGTTTTAATAGATGTTTTCAATACATATGTCTTCCTTGTAAGGTGAAATAATATTAGTTTAGTTTTAAGCTTAAAATAAGTTTAAATTGAAAAACTTTTTTTCACTAATAAAAGACGAATACATTTTTCTGTGTTTAACTTTAAGCTGTAATTTATAATGTCTTATACTATTTCAATAAGGGATAAGCGTACTTTTGAAAAATGTTTTTAAAATTTGTCTTTCGCTGATTAAAAGATGATATTCATTACAATGCGTGAATAATAAACATAATATCAATAAGTATATAATGGCCAACAATTGGCCTTTGCGTCACTTTCTAAAATTTGCAATGATTTAGATCTTTCATTTATTTATTGTAATACTCTGATTTGATTAACAACATTAAAAATTTGGGGTCATAACAAGTATTTTTTTATTTTGATTTAGACAAAATTTCCACTAAATTTTCTGAGGGTTTGTGGACGTTTTTGATACAACTACAAAAATTAAAATTTTGATGCAAATATTTCATTAAGTTTTGTGCCGATATTGGCATCTTCTAATCCAAAATTTTTGGTGGTGCTTTGCTCAAATATAAATAAGCTACTCTAACAAACACTTTTGCTTGGCCAATTTGTTAAAGGGAATTTTGCTTGCATATAAGAGCTCTATAATTTAGGGGTTAAAGGAAAAAAGTGGGCGGGGCTTAGCTTATAAAAATCAAAATCTTAAAAAAGAGGACTTTTTCATGTGATTTTTAAATTTTCTGATTTCATATTTAAAGTTCAATTTTTTATGGTGCTGCTTTCACCGTTTTTTTTTAATTTTTACGCTTACGTGTGCATCTGACGTTGCCCAGTGTAATTTTGGGTACAAGCGGAAAATATTTTGTACACATTCTAAAATCCTGTTAACAAAAATTGTTCATGAGAGAACGCTCATAAAAGAGTAATTTCAATTCTCTTCATGCACACGATTACACAGACTTTTTCTTTGGGTAAGCTTGTCCATGGAAATTTTTATCAGCTATTTTTTATTTACATGTATACAAAATTTGATCTAGGCAAACTAAAAAAGTGCTAAAAATTTATTTTTAGTAGAAACATATGGGAAAACTCTTCCAAATGATTTGAAGGCGTAAGCATTAGTGTTTCTTTAATATGGAATATAAAAAGTGTTTGTTTTTATCAATTAATAAAGAAGGTGAGTGCTACCAGTGATACACAAGTTTCCGCTATGGCTTTTAATGAATAAAATCGCCTAATTGGGTTTAAAATAAAAAAGTAAGCAACATCAACAGAAATATTACATTTTTCTGTTCCAGAAGATTTAGGTAAGTTTAATAGTTGGAGAGAGTAAGTTCTGCTTGTATTCTCATATGCACAAACATGCCCAAAAACACTTGGAAAATAAAATATAAAAGTCTTTTTCTCATTTAAAGCTCCATAAGCAAAAGATTAATTCCGCTTATATCAATCTTTTCAAGCTTACATCAAGTACTGTTTTGAACTTAAATCAATTGTTGTTTGGTTTAAATGTGGCTAAAAGTAATAAATTTGTAATAGAAAAATCGTACTTGGCTTAAGAAATTTCGTGCTCGGTTTAAGCAAATCAATACTCAGCATACTTTCGACACCGCTAAAGCTTTATTCAAGTATAGTTTATTTTTTGTGTGTAGTGATTTTTCCTGTCATTTATTTAAGATTTTTTTGGTCAATATTATTTAAAGAGGACAAGTTCCGAAGGTTATCAAAAAGTTAATCTAATTTTAAAAGAAAGTGTTTATAAATTCAAAAAGCTTGCATAAAAAAAGAGAATCAAAAGATTTCCTAAAATTATGACATACAAAATTTTTACTAGTAGAATTTTTGCTTGCAAGAATTTTTAAAACAGCTGTTTGATGTTTATCCTTACAAAAAATTTATTTTAAATAATTCACAATAACAAACTATATTTTTGCTTATAAAATTTTGCTGAAAAAGCATTTACTTATATTATAATATTTTTGAGAATAATATTACCAAACTTTTTTACTTTCTTGCTGCAAGTATTTACTATGAAGTTGTTGAACAAACCTTATGTAAGGGTGCTTAGAAATGTTCATATAGATCTAGTTAAAATCTAAATAATTCATCCTTTGTAGGCAATCTTTCTATGCATATTAACATGGAATAACAAATAAAGGCTTTGTAATTACTTTGCCCTCACAAACACCTGAATTTCTTAAGCAAATTTGCATACAAAAATGATAAAGCTCCTTACTATAGTGTATTTCTTGGTCATTAAAAAATTTATTAATTAACAATAAGTCAGCTCCAAAATATAATTTAATAAAAAAATGCTCAAAGAAAAATATGAAGCCTCAAGGTTTTCTTAAAATATTTCATACTTAATTTTGTTGCATCCTAATTTCGCAAAAATGTATACACACACTTTTATATAGAAATTTCTCTATATATATTAATAAAGTAAAAAGTCTTTTCGGTACTTGCAAATTATTCTTGGAAAACTATTTGTCAAACGACTACGTTTATTCGCATATATGTTTTGTTCATCTTTGTAAAACAAATTTGGTAGCACAAAGTAGGTAACATAATTAAAAAATGTCTTGTTCAACAATTTCTGGCTAAAACTTAAAAAAAAAGAAAAATTCTAAACTCTGTCCTTTAGTTTTGTATGCTCACATAAAACCAAGAACATGTGTCAAAAGTTAAATAGATATTTTTGTTGCTGCTGTATAACTGTACTTACCGTTGTATTTGTTGTAGAAAGAAGTCTTAGTTGCCACAAGAACTCATCATCTGGTACATGTGACATTTACTTTAATCTAAATATGCTAATTTTAACGAAATAACAGAATAAACTACAAGAAATATTAGAAATAAAATAATACTCATACGCGCATACATACGCATGCATGTGCCAGTATCCTGACTGGTCAAATCGTCGTAGACGATGTCTTTTAGTCATAAAGAAATTTGTCACTGATAGAACTTGCCGCTTAAAATTTTTGGAAGTAAGAATCTTCATTAGTGATAAAATGATCACATTGGCTTAAGTGCATATCTTTATTCCTCTCTTTGTGTTGTCTTATTTTTGCGAACACTGACATGAAATCTTTGCTAATTACGACTTTACGACTAATGCCTACCGTCGAATTTGTTTAGAGAAATGGTTAGTTGGGATAGTTTGGTGTATGTGTCTATGTGCAAAAATTTTAAAATTTTATTTTAATAAAATCCCAAAAATTTCTGTGAAGACCAGTTGAATCTTTTCAACGGAAAATAACATTTTATAGAAATTTCTTTCTAGTCACTAAAACATCAAACAGGTACAGGAACAACAACGGCATGAGAAGCATCAGTGGCAACAAACAAAAGCAAAGTTTAAATACATATTTCTCTGTGACTAAGATGTACATATGTATATAAAACTAGCTGACCCGGTGAACTTCGTATCACCTACCAATTATTGAATATATGGATTTTTAAAAAGAGTTCAAAGTTTATTTAGTCAAATAGTTCATTGAAATATATTTATATAGAAAACAATTATTAAAAAGATTACAAAAATAAGGCGTTTCAGGTAAAAGCTGTTAAGAAAGCTATGTATTTTCGTGCATGGGTTATGTTTAGGTTAATTCCCTTCAGTGCAGTACCTTGTGATATACGAAACTTTTCGTTTTGTTATTAGGCGCAAGTACAAATAAAGCAGATGGTTTGCTCACACGTGAACATGCAACGTATGTATATTTGGCCATGAGAAAAACATGAATTCTCTAAATTAAGACCACAAATACTCAAGGACTGTCCTTGTAATTTGTTAATAGTCATTGCGAATGCAAGACGAATAGCAAATTGAGTTCGCTTAAACTCAAAAAGCATATCGGTTGGTATTTTTTTTTTTTTTTTTGTTTTAACATATACTTTATTATTGAATCTTCGCTTAAGCGAACTAACAATAAGTATTCAAATCTTAAAACTAAATAATTAATACTAGTCCAGTCAGTACCAGACTAAAATTTAAGTTTTCACAATAAAGATGGCTAATTTCAAAAATTTCATCTAAGAGCAATAGTATCCCTTCTTTTTAGGCGGGTGTGCCCACTATGTTGCAAGATGCTTCGAGCGAGCGGATTTGGATGTGTTTCCAGCTTATTTAAATACTTGTCCACATAGTTTAGGATTTCGCTTTTTACTAGTGGAACTTCTAGATCCTTGTGGATGTTGCTGTTTTTAATATACCAAGGAGCACCAGTTATCATTCTCAGAATTTTGTTTTGACGACGTTGTATTTTTTCTATGTTGGAGGAGGAAGCAGTGCCCCATAATTGTACACCGTAGCACCAAATTGGTTTTAAAATCGAGTTGTAGAGTAGAAGTTTACAATCCAGACGTAGCACAGAGTTTCTGCCGATTAGCCAATGAATTTGTGTAGCTTTAAGTTTTATTTGAGTCAGCTTCGCATCAATGTGAGGCTTCCATGTGAGGCGGCGGTCTAGGTGAATACCAAGATATTTTGTCTCAGTTCGTTGAGGCACGATGTGGTTGTTAATAGTAATTGGGGAGCACGTTTCTTTACGTAAAGTAAAAGTTACGTGAGTGCATTTTTGTTCATTTATCTTTATTCCCCATAACTTTGCCCATTTCTCAATTTGGGTTACGTGTTGTTGCAGTTGGTTCGAAGCCTCTTTAGGGTCTTTATGAATACTAAGGAAAGCAGTATCATCAGCAAATGTCGACGTGTGTGTAAAACTATTGGTTGGCATATCTGCTGTGTAGAGCAAGTACAGAACTGGACCTAGTATACTCCCTTGAGGTACACCAGCCCCTATTGGTTGAGAAGAACTTGTTTGGTTTCCCTCTTTGATCATAAATTGTCGACCGGTTATGTAATTTTTTAATAGGTTGAAAATATTAGCTGGAAGGTTTAGCTTTAGTTTGTTTAAAAGGCCTTCGTGCCATACTTTATCGAAAGCTTGAGAGACATCAATGAAGAGCGCGGAGCAGTACTTCTTTTCCTCAAAGGTTTTTCTTATAACCTGCACCAGTCTGTGAGTTTGTTCGATTGTGCTATGTTGACTTCTAAAGCCAAATTGGTGATCTGGAATGCAGTTGTTTTCATTCAGGATCGGAGTCAGCTTGTTCTTAATCAATTTTTCGAATAATTTTGACATTATGGGTAACAAACTTATAGGCCTATAAGACTCTACTTTCGAAGGATCTTTGCCAGGCTTAGGAATCATCTTTACTAAGGCCACTTTCCATATAGGCGGGAAATGTTCAAGCCGAATTATCGCGTTAAAAATCAAAAGAATTATCCTTTTAGCCGTGAAAGGTAGCTCAAGGAGCATTTTGTTGCTGATTTTATCAACGCCAGGAGCTTTTTTACTATTTAGGTTAGCGATAGCCTCTACAACATCTGTAAATCGGAAACGTATTTCTAAAGGACGTCTGGCAACAACAGGCGGTAATTCCCTTACGTCTGTGCATGTATTAGGGGTGAACACGTTTTTTAAATGATTTGCAAACAGATCGCATTTTTCTTCGTCATTTCTGGCCCAGGATCCTCTCAGATTACGCAGTGGTGGTTTTGCAATAACAGGTGTTTTAAGACGCTTGGCTGATCGCCATAGGGAATAATTTGTCTGAGCAGTCGCGTCTAGACCTTCCAGGTACTCTTTCAGTGATGCTATTCTGTGAACCTCCAGCAAGCTTTTTAGTTGGGTTGTACATTCTTTCAGCTTAGCTTTAAGTTGGGGTGATCTATGCTTTTGCCAATCTCTTCGGGCTCTCCTTTTTTCAAATAAAAGCTTTCTTACATCGTCAGAAAAAATTTTGTTGTACCTAGCCTGACGGTAGGTAGAAGACGCATGTTCAACGGCTTTTTGAATGTTTTCATTTAGGACGCTCAGACAATCATCGATGTCTCCGGGAGTTTTTAGCGGTTGGTTCTCCGAGCAGTGGGCGCTAATGTATTTTTTATATTTCAACCAATTTATCCTTTTAGATAAGAAAAAATCACTAGTTGCTATTTGATGAGGACTGCAAATAGTGATTATTGTGGGTGAGTGGTCAGACGATAAATCCAAGGAGGCTTGAGCCTCAAAAAGCTCCGAGGAGATACCTTTTGCTACGCCAAAATCGATTACGTCTGGAATTTTATTGTGGTCCGTTGGCCAGTAGGTTGGTTGTCCAGTTGAAATAACATAAAGTCCCATTTCAGACACGGCATCATACAACACACGACCTCTGGGACTAATTAGTCGGGAGCCCCAGTACGTGTGCTTGGCGTTATAGTCTCCAGCAGCTATGAAGCGGGGACCTAGAGATTTGTAAAAACTTTTGTACTGATCCCTCGTTATGGAGAATCTCGGTGGACAATAAACTGATGAAATAAGTAAGTTATTGAAAAACTCATTAATGCAGACGTTTGTTGCTTGCATATAACATTCAGATAGGCCACCCAACCATTGGTGCTTAATTCTTGATTTGATTAATATAGCAGAGCCTCCACAGGATCTATCCCTGGGATCTTTTGAGTCATAAAAATTGTATCCACTAATTTTAAAAGTGCTCCTAGATGTCATATGAGTCTCGGAAATCAGCATGACGTCAATTTTATGGTGTATTAAAAAATATTCGAGCTCGTTTTTGTGTTGGCGGATGCCGTTTGCGTTCCAGAAACAAACCCTGAGGCAGTTCATGGTCTTTTAAGCATGGCCTGCAGAAGAGCAGACTGCATTTTCTGCATCTCCTGCATCATGCCGGCCATTTGCGCCATTATCTGCGTAAATTGTTGGACCATATTGTCAATTACAGCTTCCAGGCGGCTAAAATTGGGACCGATTGGTTCATTTGTTGGCAATTCTTGTGGAGCTGTAGGCTGATTAGGCTTACTTGTGTTGGTCTGATTAGGCTTACTTGTATTGGGCTGATTAGACTTTAATGCATTAGCATAAGAAATATGACTTGCTGTTGGCTGTGCTAAAGGGGGCATAGTAACACTTGGTGCATTTAACTGCTGGATAGGGGGAGAAACTATTTTAGGCTTAGATGAGCGCTTAACTAGATCAAAAACCGGGCAACCTCTATAGTTGGCAGTGTGGTTTCCACCGCAATTGCTGCATTTCTTCACCCTAGGATCATCTTTTTGTTTGTCGCATTTGGTCGTAGAATGCAGGTCCCCACACACAACGCAAACAGAAGGCAACTTACAATAAGTTCTGGTGTGGCCATACTCTTGGCAGTTTAAACACTGTACGGGTCCAGATCTCTTATGTGGCGCTTCAACAATAATTCTACGATGCAAAATATATTTTAAATCGTAAACTGGGTGGGTTTCACCTTTCTTCAGTTTTAAATCCCCAGGCTCAAGCTCCACTCGGAATAGTGGTTGCGGATGCCTTTCTCTGTTTCTCATGTTCGATACGGATTTAACTTTGAAGCCTTTGCTGCACAAACTGGCCTTAATCTCTTCCGGGTCAACGTTAGAGTCAATACCTTTTATAACTACCTGAAGGCCTTTTGCGTTTTTAAGTTGGTAAGTATAAAAGTTTTTCTTAATTTTTTCGAACTCCGAAACCGTGATGCGGTAAGCGTTTTCGTGATTTACCTGAATTTTTGTTTCATAAATGCTGCCACGTTTTATGTTAGACACATAAAAGCTATTTTCACCTATTAAACCAACTAAAAACCTAATAAGATCGTTGGAGTTTCTTTCTCTCAAATATATTGGAGGAGGCTTAGATGAATTCTTTTCAACAACAGGGGTATCGTTCTCCTCTTGCAATATGGCGAAACGATTCTGCGATGAAGTAGGCTTTTCTTCATCTTTTGAAAATTTTGCTGGCTTGGTAACCTCTGCAGATTTCGGGCTTCTACCCCTTTTAAGAACTGTAATATAGCGGTCCATCCCTACCTGGACCTTTGGAGCTTTTGTAGAAAGTGGGCTGGGACCGCCTTTAGCTAATGATAAGTTTGGTACCTCGGTATTTTTTTTATAATTTTTGAAAAGGGATTGGGCTAAAATTGTCCCTTGTTCAGCACACTTATTTAAATTAGGCACACTTGCACTTAAATTGTCTTTGTTTATTTTTAGTTTTGCGTTCAAATAGTTTTTGTTATATTCAGGGTCTCTGATGTTTTCATTGCTAATGCTTGAGCTTAACACAATGTAAGCATTTCGGCTTTCAGGCCCACTGTCACTACGATTACTGTTACTCATTAACAGTTCGCTTTTTTTATTTATTATTAAGTTTGTTGTTTTTCTTTTCTCACTATTCTGTGTATATATGTATATTAATAAATTCGTTAACCACTTATTACTAATACACCTATTACCAATATTACACTCGCGTAGACACGTCCGTACACTACGAGATTAAGAATGCAACTGATATCGGTTGGTATCATCGGAATTCTCGGAATGAGAAGTTCTTCACCTTTGAATTTTTCTCTAAGTATAATTGCGTGTATAACATGGACCATCAGTTTCGAATTACCAAATGCGTTCCATTGCTAAGTTTTGGTTGGTTTAAATTTCACAATCAATAGATTTAAAAGAATGCAGAGTACCAACGATTTGATTCTGAACTATATAGTTTAAATCATCAACATCTATATTTTTAGCTGCTAAAATTGTCCGTTTACTCAACCAGTCATAATTGTTCCCGTTAGCAAATATATTGGGGAATACTTTCTGGATGAGCTGTTATTTTGATGATACAAAATTACAAAAATTTTGAGGAAACGAAATCAATCCGTTTAATTCGTCGACAGGAATACGGCCATTACCGATAGTCAACAATTGGTTGGAGAAAGAAATCTTGAGGTGATAAATCGTTGAGCAATGTAACTTTTATGTTTTCTGTCATCTGCAGTATCTTTGGAAAACGCCACAGACTTGAGGATTTAACGCAAGCATTTTTTTTGATCAGCCGCCGTCGATCTTGGAATGACTGGCAGACAGTAAAATCATTGCACCTCCAAAACATCTTGAGTCACTGCGCAGATATTTTAATGTTCTTTTAAAAGCTTCTATTGCCCGTTTGTGTGCCATTGTGCATTCGTCCCAGATAATGATTTTACACGCTACTAAAACTTTGGACATGACAAAGTTTTTCGCAATGTTACATATTGGTTGCTCTATATTTTGAAGGTTTAATGGCAATTGTAACGCTGTGTGAGCTGTGCGGCATCCTTCTTACAATGTAGCCGCTATTCCAGATGAAGCTACCGCTACAGCAAAGTTGAATCTCGCAAGAACAGTGGCTAAAATCAATGACATGACGAATATCTTCCCAGTTCCACCGGGGGCCTCTATTGCCTTCAATAATATATCATAGACTTCCTTCTGTTGGAGGTTTAAGAGGGAAACATTAATTTGAACTAATTGGTTTAACTCATGTCGATCGAATTCACGTCCACGCTCCACTTGTCGATTTAGTAGCCCATTCATTTCGTGTTCTGGTGCTGGCAGTCCTAACCTTACTAACAAACTGCCGCAAATAAGGTAACACATGTCTTCAATTAAGAGCAAGGCCCGGTTATTAATCTTCGCATTGATTTCAAGATTTGGATTTCTCGAGCTGACACGATATTGATGTAAAATGTCTTCTGACATATTGTCCCTATATTTGTTCCACAGGTCACTTGGATTGATGTAAAATGTCTTCTGACATATTGCCCCTATATTTGTTCCACAGGTCACTTGGATGACGGGAAGCATGTCGAAATGATAGTAGCAAGTAATGTTCGTATCTGGCTTGGATATGCAAAAATAATTGCTTCAGCGATTATCGCATCCCAATGAGTATCGTTTTCAAGCAAATTGAGTTCTTGACATGCAGCACGAAATGTTGGACCGACTTTACTATTAACAGTACGAAATGCTGCCAATGATGCTACACCACGAACATTCACCAGCAACAACCGCAAATAAAAGCATTCATCATTCTTCGGATGAACTGTATAAATGCGACCAATAGCATCACTTGAACGCACATCCGGATGCCCAGGAACCATAGTGCCTTTCTATCGACGTTAGAATTTTTTTGAAGAAGGTTTCCAAGTGTAATACCGTGGCATCTCCGAGTAAAGTAAAGTTTGTACAAACGGATCGCTTTGACAAACAGCAAAGAAACTTATCAATGTTGTCGCTGGAGGTATTTCAGCACGTTGAACAATATTTGCCGCAGTGAAATATACTCATTGGCCATTCTCCAGATGCACTTCTAAATGTGCAACAGTGGGATGACATTCGTAAATAGGGAATGAGAATATACGCCAAACCGCCTGATTGCAGTTCACATATCGCCCAACTTAATAACGCGTAATTTCATCGTTGCCATTGGAGGTTTGTATGCTTAAAACAGCCATATCACTGCCTTTCGTGACATATTTGCAGATGTACTTGATCGACTTCACTGAATTAGAATATTCAACATTGCAATGTGTCTTAAATAATTAAGAAATAAGTGGCGAATATGGCACAGTCCAATTGTTGTCAATCACAAAATTGTTTCCTTTTACTTTCCTTGTAATAGTTTGATCGTTGTCATTGGGCGATCAACGCCGATACAGTAGATAACCGTCATTGCCAGTGATAGTTTTCGCTGTCAATTTTTCATGGATAATGCTTGGAATACTTGCCGTCGACCATGAATCATATTTGCAATTACAACATCATGTAGTTCTTGAACTGTTTTGGGATCAGAGATCTCGGCACTCTTAGTATCATCCATTTGGTCTGGTCGAACTTCTCGAGTAACCAAATAAGAATGTGTGCATGCGGCAAGCCTCGTTTTTGCCGCTCTATTGAATTTATCCAGCATTGAGTATCTCCGAACACGTATTGCCTAACAATATATATAATTAGCCAACGAATTTATTTGCCTAAACACACACAATTCACAAAATATTATCCTTAATAGCATGTCAATAACGTTATAAACATGTTTTGTTTGTTTCTTTAATAAGTACTGAAAATTGCTGATAAAGCGTGAATAGAAAAGCTGAGCCTATCGCATCTTTCATGATGGGAGGCTATTACTAAGAAAACCTTCACAAACTGTTCAGTTTATAATGGCTTCATTATTTTCTAGCCCTATCCGCCACTTGTAAATATTTTTTTTTTATTTTTTTAAATGTTTATTTTGCTTACCAAAACAATATATAGTAAAAAATTGCGTTAATGACTCGCTAACTGACAGACAGATTCATCTTGGCATATCCTAAATGCTTAGGAAAGAATTTAAAATATGTATTGGTTAATTTTGTAGATTCTGAACTAAAATAAGATAGAATTATAATTTAATTTACGCTCGACAGGTTTCAAAGTTATGAATGCATTTTTCGTACTTTTTTGAAATATTACACCATTAGAGGCGAGACAGGGTAAAAAATATTTTATAGCTGCTTATATCCATTTTGTACATTCGGAACCGAAAAAGATAAAGAGGGCTCAGGTTATATTTTGAAATTGCGTTCGACAGGTCTCGAAAAATATGAATATAAAATTTTGATAACTTGGTCCTAAGGGGTAAAAAGGGATTAACATTTTATTGGCAATTTTTAGGTTATTTCTGTTACTTTAAAACTAATAATTTAAATTGCGTTCCACTGCTTGTAGAAAAATACGAAGACGTTTTCTGAAGTTTTTACAGTAATTGAGACTTATATAAGAAAGTATTTTTGTTGTATGGGAAATGCCATGCCCATTATTCCCTTTTCTCCTAAGTATACTCACCTCAATTATGTATGAGCATAATTAGCATATTAGCACTATAAACATCCTTACAAAGTTTGGAGACTTCAGCTATTACAGTGATTGAGACATACACAAAAAACTATTTTCGTTGTATGGGAGGTGGCACGCCCATTTATTTCTTCCCGCTCAATTATGTATATTAGCACTATGAACATCCGTACGAAAGTTAAGACTGCAGCTGTTACAGTTATTGAGACATACACAAAAAACTATTTTCGTTGTATGGGAGGTGTCACGCCCATTTATTTCTTCCCGCCCATACAAAGCTCAGTTATGCATATAAGCATCATAAACATCCGTACGAAGTTTGGAGATTTCAGCTATTACAACTATTGAGATATATACTAAAAAAACTATATTCGTTGTATGGGGGGTGCCACGCCCATTTATTTCTTCCGACCCAAACAGAGCACAGTTATGCATATTGGCACTATAAACATCCGTACGAAGTTTGAAGACTTCAGCTATTACAGTTATTAAGATATATATAAAAAACTATTTTCATTGTATGGGAGGTGCCACGCCTATTTATTTTTTCCCGCCCATACAAAGCTTAATTATGCATATTAGCACCATAAACATCCGTACGAAGTTTGGAGACTTCAGCTATTACAGTTATTGATATATATACAAAAAACTATTTTCGTTGTATGGGAGGTGCCACGCCTATTTATTTTTTCCCGCCCATACAAAGCTTAATTATGCATGTTAGCACTATAAACATCCGTGCGAAGTTTGGAGACTTCAGCTAATACAGTTATTGAGATATATACAAAAAACTATTTTCGTTGTATGGGAGGTGCCACGCCCATTATTTTTTTTCCGCCCGTAAACAACTCAATTATGCACATCAGTAAATAACTTACCTATACCAAATTTGGAGACTTCAGCTATAATAGGTATTGAGGTATGTGAAAAAAACTGTTCAATTTGTATGGGAGGTGCCACGCCCAGTCGGAATTTCAAAAAATAAATAAGCCTAAAACGCATTCCCAGATATCGGGTATGTCTTTTTTTCAAGTTTCATTAAAATCGGTCCAGCCGTTCTTGAGTTATAAGCGGTGTCACTAACAAAAAAAAATTGTTCTTTTATATATAAGATATATTTGTGCTTATGTTATTTTATGTAGGTAAAATACAGACATGTTTTGGTATTAAAACAATAAATGATATGACAAAACCATTATAAACTAAAATATGCCAAGTAAGAAAATTAGAAATATGTATGAAAAAAACTTAAAACAAAAGCACAAAGAAAGAAAATAAAAAAAATGTTTGTATTTTTGTTTATAACTTACGTCTTTCTTAAAAAAAAAAACAGTGGGAAATTTAAAGAAAATGAATTTATTACAAAAAAAGTGATTTTCAATAAAAAATATTAAAAATGCTTCTTTCAGCAGCGAATATATGATTTAAAAATTAAGCTTCATTTGAAGGCCTAATATAAGATAGGGAGAACTCAGACACCCTGCTGACTTTAGACCTTAATCTAAGCCAAGAGTCGCTAGTCACATGCTTGTAGACTCACATTTCAAAAATTAAAAAAAAAATAAGAAAACAGTGAAAAAAATATTTTTGGTTCACTTAGTTCCTCGCGGTATCACTGCCCTTTCTTTAATACTCCAACAGTCAAAACCTGAAAAAATGCAATTAAGGACCAAAATATATTTATTATTTTTTTATTTATATTTTTTTTGAGAACTGTTTTACGTATTTAGAAAAAGTTTTCTATCTTTATTAATTTAAAGTTACAAATATACTTAAAAACTATAAAAGTATAATTTTCTTCCTTATTTAGAAAATTTAAAAAAGTACCACAAAGTTATTCCTATTTTTTGAGATCTATTAAATGCAATTTTAATTATGTTTTTATCTTTTTAGGTTAGAAGTAACAGAAATAACTTAAGAGTAAAAATATGTATACAATTTCGAGAAACTTTTACCCTTAAGGATCAAAATTTAAAATACATGTTTAATAGAAATATGCATGATGGTCAGCATAAACAATTACTAAATGACATTGCCTTTGAAGCAAACAATAACCAAAGCCTGATTTTTTAATTGTTTCAGTCATGCTTTTCATGTTTGGTTCATCAACCGCTTTGTCTGCTTGTTTGATGACAAAAACAAACTTGTTTTTATATTTGGTTTTTGATGGTATCAAATATCTTTTCTAATTTCTTAAAGAATCAATGCAACAAAAATATAACAAATTTTTTTAGGACAATTCCATATTACCCTAACATTTCTTTGGTAATACCTTATTCTAAAACCCCGCATGAACACTGTGCTCACAAATAATTATCATTATGAAATTGAAACTTGAATACCAGAAAAATATTTTGATTGAAGTAAAACAAATATTATATTGGTATGAGGTGTATAGGCTAGAAAAATTTGATGAACCATTTTATTAAATTGAAATTTGATATTTTTCAAAAATTTCTACTATAATCCCACCGTATCCGTTAGTGATGTACATATTTAACTGCAACTAAATAAAGCATAAGAAAATGAAATGTCTGGAACGTTAAAAGAATATTTTCTAAAATAACCTCAGGATATCAACTGACAATAAACTTTAATCTTTTGTCATTTTATATATTGTTCTTAACAATTATTCTAAGGGATGGTTGCAAACCAAAAAATTGAAAAGAGTTAGAAAAATGGCAGAAACTTTTACGCATAAGAATATGCTTTTGTTCACATATATACTTACGCACATTATAATTATCCTTCATACATTCAAACAAACATATTTTTAAGAAAAATTCCTTAATTAATAACAAAGCAAATAATCATCAAAAGATTAAGGATTTTATTAGAAAAATATATAATTTAATATCATCAAGAAATGAAAGAAATATGTTTCTTTCTTAACAATCATTCAAACGCATATGTTCTTTTACGCATGCATTCATATATGTGTGTGTTTGAGTGTATAACTTGTGGCTTATCATCGTTTCCTAACCTAATACCTTGTAGAAGTAACTTAACAAACCGCTCTGGGCAGGGTGGTCGGTTGTTTGGGAAAAACTTCTAGCAAACGCGTGACAATGCTTTGACATTAGAAAGTTTTTTTTTGCTTTTCATCTTTATATTTCATTTATTGTCATCTGTAGAAATCATTTAACTTTCCCACCCTTTATTTGTTTTAGAAATAAGAAAAAAATTATAACGTAAAACAAACAACAATTCCTAACTTGATAAGTTTAATTATTTTGATGACATTTCTACATGTTTGGAATTTTATTTAAACAGAATATTTTATTTATGTATTTATAAATGTGTTTTGTACTTTTTTATTTCTGATGCTTTTGGTCCTTGCCTACTAAAATAGCAGTCAATGAAGCAATAACAGAAAAGTTATAATAGAAAAACTTGATAATGTAATGATGGGAAAATAGATATTAAAACAGTAATGATTTCTTAGTAAGTCCTTCTTAAGAAAAATTTAGAATAAAATTGTTAAATTTTTTTTATAACTTATGTGGTTCTTTACTACTTGATTTCTTCCTTCAAACGATTAAAATGTAGCTTAAGACTATTGCGCTGATCATAAGCTGAAGACAACTAAAGTCAAATTTGTTTATTTGCAAGAGAAAAGTTTTCAATTGTTTTAAGAATGCGGACTCTTTAAACGCTTAAAAAATAGCTCTAGACAGTGATGCCAATTTAAGCATAATCAAATGCACTGTGAGCACATACAAATAGGGTAAAAGTAAAAAGGGTTAAAATTTAAAAAAAATTGGGGGTAAAAAATATTGGACTATATGGTCCATTTTAGCTGAGCTGGACTACTTAAAACATGGTTAAATAAATATATTCACATATAATTTTTTATATTTTTTATTTTAAGATATAGTAAAATAAATATTTTTGTTTATTTTTTTTAAATAATATACAGGGAATCCAAAATTTTTGCTAACTACATTCAGGTAAATGTAGACATCCTAAAAGCTATGAAGTCTTGGAGAAAGTACCTTTTACCTAAACTACACCTGACTGAATGCCAAGTTAAGGCTTTTGGCAAAATTTATTAATATAGAAGAATAGGTTTGATTTAACTGTCAAATTTTATTAAAACCCTATATTTAGTTTGGCGAGATTGGTGGCCATCTTCTTTTTATGGGTCTCAAAAGATTCTCAAAACTAATGGAATGAAAAAAAGTAAGAGCGCTATATTCGGCTGTGCCGAATCTTATATACCCTTCACATTGGTCTTTAAATATACCCAGCCGAGTAATTTTGTACTGCAAATAATATAATAAAAAACCTTGTGCGAGTTTTAAAGTCCATAGAAAAATATACAAAATTTTAACGTTCGTATGAATAATGGAAATAGATGAAGAAGGTTTGAGGTCGAGAGTTTTAAAAGTTTTCGACATTATTCATATATAAAATTTTCAATTTGTATGGGAGCTACCCCTTCTTTATCCCCCACCCAAAATTTTTTTTCTTTAAAGCGTAGGCCTTGGTGTCCAATTACTGTTTGTAGAGCATTTTATTTCGATATCACTTATAGTTTCTGAGATATATCGTATCGAAAATTTCATTATCATTCATTTGTAGGGCAGCTACCCCTTTTGCTGCCCCCACTCAAATAATTTCTTCTTAAGAGCATAGTCATTGACGTCCAATCACTTTCTATAGAACTCTTGGTTTCGATATCTGTTACAGTTTCCGAGATATAGCGTATCGAAAACTTCACACAAATCATTAGTTTGTATGGGAGCTTTTTCTGCCCCCACTCAAAAATTTTTTTCTTTAAAGCGTAGGCCTTGTTGTCCAATTACTTTTTGTGGAGCATTTGATGTCGGTAGCTGATATAGTTTTAGAGATATAGCGTATCGAAAATTTCATACAAATCATTAATTTGTATGGGAGCTACCCCTTTTTTTGCCCCCACTCAAAAAATTTTTTCTTTAAAGTGTAGGTCTTAGCGTATAATTACTTTTTGTAGAACATTTTAAGTCGATAGCTGTTATAGTTTACGAGATAAAGCGCAAAAAATATTTCACTAAATTTTTGCAATTGCAGGAAAAGTACCCCTTCCCCTAGTCCTATCTGAAAAAACATTTCATATTTTTTAGGTCCCTTTATTAGAAGTATCCGTGCAAAGTTTTGCGGCAAGAGTGACAATACTTACTGAGATATATAGGGATGTATGCACGGATTTTGTCCTAAAAAAATGGGTTAGTTTGGGTTTTCGCTTATATCTCAGTCAATAGTGAACCGATTCTGCTGATTTTAAATAGCGATTGTCTCCAGGAGATTTCTAATAGTTTGACACCATTAACTGGTCTGTATATTTTATTTGACTACGAAAACTTGATTTCAACAGACGGACAGACGGACATGGCTATATCAACTTCCCTATCAATAAGGATCCAGAATATATATACTTTATGGGGTCGCAAATGAATAATAAAGAAATTACAAACGGAATGACAAACTGATATATACCCTTATCACTATGTGAAGGGTATAAAACTTATGTCATAATAT
Organism: Melanophora roralis; assembly: GCA_963583895.1. NCBI lineage: Eukaryota > Metazoa > Arthropoda > Insecta > Diptera > Rhinophoridae > Melanophora > Melanophora roralis. The sequence continues at coordinate 41,660,952 of OY757190.1, forward strand.
TTTGTTTAACAGCAGATTAAGTTTTGATAATAACGCCAAACAATATTCAGCGATATTGTATAATATATATTGTTCAAAAATATTTTCACATATCAGGGAGAAAAATCCTTGACTTTATTTATTGGAAAGCAGGGAAACAAATAATTTTCCCCCTATTTGTTTTTTTTTTTGAAATCTTGAGAAATTGTTAAAAGCATTATAAATATCTGCGTTTCAAAAACGGGTATTTAATAAATCTTCAGGTTTTGCACAAGCAAAAGAGCACCAAAAAATACCTGAAAGGCACTAAAATGGCAGCACTGGCCCTAGAACAGCTTAATGCATTTACATTTGAAATGGTATGTACTTTTCAGGAAAAACTGATTCCAGCGGCTGTTTAACTTTTGGAGATCATACAATCGATTGTGTTGATGAAATTCCCGATCTTGGTGTTCCTTTCGACACGAAACTGCTGTTTTTAAATCATATGGTAATGTGTACTTACAAAGCAGGGAGTGTGTTTTTCCTTTTATTGAAAGGAGGGATAAGGAATTTACTGATTCTAATCTCAAAAGATAGCTACATACTTTTTTAGTTAGACCAGTTCTTGAATACTTTTCTGTTGTCTAGGATACTTATTATAAGATCCACTGCGATCGTATTGAGTCCATACAAAAAAAGTTTTTTTTTTTTATTTATTTTACGAAGCAAATATCTTTACCCTTAATAAATTTACCGTCTTATAAGTCTTCGTCTTCGACAAATCAAGTTACCAACATTAGAAAGCCATATAAAGGTGTTTACTGTAACATTTTTCATAGAATTTATAAATGGTGTTATTTTTTCGGAGTTTCTTGTTTAAAGGCTTGTAATTTTATTATACCGCAACGTCTTTATTTTTGAGGTTTTCGAACGATTAGCGTTCAGGCTCCGAAGACAAAAATGGCTGTAATTGTCCTAGACCTACGTGTGGCTGTATCGATATACTTAGAATCAAATCCTGGATCGTTTGAGCGACGACAATCTGTCCGGTTAAAAGTTTGCCTATTTTTTGACTAAGGTCCCGGCTATATTATTGAAAACAACCTGAACACATTATTTTCTAATAAAACATTTTTGTTATCGAATCTTAATTTTTCTTAACCAGTAAAACGAACATATTTGAGTCTTAAATATACACAATTAAAATTAACCCAGATGGTGCAAAACTATAGTTAAATTCAAAAAATCAAAGCTGGTTTCATCTGAGGGCAGCACTGAAGTTATTTGAAAGAAATTTTGACATAGTGAATTTTGATATGCACAGTAAGAAAAAACACGTTCCAAAATTAAAAATCTTTTAAATGATTTTATCCGAAATCTATCTTTAAATTTTAAAGTACCATCCATACTTAGTTTTTCTTAGTAGTAATTCTTAGTATGACTTTGTTTCGATGCCATTGATGTTTCTTTATGTGATGGACAGAGAAACTGTCTATCCCGCAGTATAAATACAATTAATTTTATTTATTTGGATTATATCAACATTAAATTGCTATTTTTTATCTCCCCTTTTATCTTAACTTATTTATAAACACTTTATGCCTAATAATAAATTTATGAAAAAAAGTCAATAGAAATACAAAGATATACATTATATGCTCTATTGCCACTTGCCATATTCAAAATGTTGCACTTAAATTCATAAATCATGAAATTGTTAGCTTCAGGATGTTTAATCATAATCATGTCAAAAATTAAATGGACCTTACTTACATTCGATTCATAGGCAAAATAAAAACAAAAAAGACGTAGAAAAAATATGAAAAAAAAAACAAATTGTCTAAAGTGATTTTATTATGTGGACAAAAAATGCAAGCATTTATGTCGAACTATTGATTTTCCATGAATAAGTTTTTTGTGCGGAATATCTATGTTTTTCGCCTTCTCACAAAAAAAGTAAGTTGGAAAGTTGTAATGCTATTTTGGATTTTTATGTAATTATCGAGGGTTGGAGAAATGGTATTTATATTTCAAATATCACAATTTTATTAAAATATGTTTCTTCAAAAACCCTCCTTGAACCTTGATCCCGAAAAAGTGGATGTACAGCAGACGTAAATGTTCTAATAGACGTATAAATTTATGCCTAATATATCGAAATGACAAAAGGAGGGTCTGTTTTTGTTACAAACTCTTTTACCTTAAAAATGGGTATAAAAAAAAATAAATATTTTGCCCTGAAATAAAGGCAATAAAATAGTTGTTTAAAATACAAGCAGCTAGACAAAGACCTGTCTTATACTTTAAGTCATAAAAAAATTTTCAACCATTATTGGTAAGTAGTTTTACGATAAGCTAATAGGGTATTGTATCTACTTATTTCTAATTTTTTGGGGTGTTACTGAAATACAATTAATTTGACCTTTTCTATGTCAGCTCAACACAAATGGTGTTTTTTTTTTGGCTTCATATCTGACAAACTACAATGAACTTATTTAAGCCGAGTGAAAAAAAACATTTAACAATTATTGGCATTACCAAGACAATGATAAATTGCCCTTTTTCTTGTCCTTTAAAAGCACAGTAGGGTATAGAGCTTCGTCAATACTATGCTGTATATTTTCTTATGTCTTCGATGTCTCTAAGAAAGCTTCTTTTCCAAGTAGCCTTTGGTTGAACTCATCTTACTCAATCTTGTGGGTTTTAGGCTAACGCCTGGAGATTCGGCTCCTTGAAATTTTTATAATTGTTTTTCATTTATCAAATCAGGGCAATGTTTCATTTAGTGTTTGGAGTTATTGTTTTTTTTATCGAAACATTTTTTGTAGTACTAACCAATTTAAAAATGAAAAATGGCCCTAAATAATTTTTGCGGTTTTTTTAAAAGGAAAATTACCCCAATTTCAAAAATTCAAAATGGTCCCAAAAACAGGAAAAATTGCCACAAATGTTCGTGTTGTTTTCAACATAAAAATTTCGGGCCCTTTTTGACTTTCACTTTAGGGACATTTTGAATTGAGGCCATTTTTAAGGAGCCTGGCGATTCATTTTTTTGGGGTGACTTATTTACTTTTCTTTGTTTAATAATAATAAAAAGTTCCTGAATACTTAATTTGTCATTGTTTACAATGATTTGTTAACAAGTTCTTAACATCCAGTGTAATCAAAGATTTCACAGCTGTAAAGCAGCACTTATAGCTCGCTTGATTTGATTATTATTTGGCGGACTACCAAATATTTCGTAACTAGAAAAATGCAAAAAATATAAAAAACGTAACCGGGTAGAGGATAAAGTATTATGGATGAATCGATTATCGATTCAATTTTTTTACAAGGCGTGATACCTAAGTAGTATTATATTTGGTTTATTTTAATTTTATTTGAGTATTGTTGGAAATGCGATTGGTATTGCAGTAAGGAATATTAGTAATTAAAAATGTATTGCATTTTGTATCAACTAGTTCCAATTGTTATGCCTAATTTTTTACTGGGTAGTTAGTTCTTAATCTGAAACTTATCCAAAAATATATATTTTTTTCTCTTTTACCAAATGAATTAAATTTTATTTTAATTTCAAACAGTCCTCGTATATTTCTTTTTGTATTCGATAGGAGTTTAAAAAAAAAAGTTAAAAATGTTTGGAGGTAGGTGGGTAGTTTTACATTTAGCGACTAAAAAAAATAGATCAAATATAAAACAAAAATAAAAAACAAAAAATAAAAGTAGCAAAAGGGAGCATAAATTACTTGAATAGTTTCCTTTGACATATGGCAAAGTAATTTTTATGGCACACTTTCTTTAAAAATATTACTTCTTCATATCTCTGTTTCCTTAAAGTATTCCAAGAAATTATAAAACATCGAGGGAAGGATAGAAAACCCGCTTTGAATATTGATTGGTATGAGTAATTGATTTCTAAAAATATATTTATGCAATTTTAATTTTTATAATTTTTTTGCTCTAACTTTGTGAAAACGTATTAAATAACGATTTTGTTTCCATAAATATTTGCTAAAGTATTAGAGCCTGGTTCACCGAATGCAAACAAAAATTTGTTGCTAAAAAACGTTTTCTTTTGTATTTAGTAAAAAGAACCATTGGTATATGTTAATTTAAATATTAAGGCAATAAATTCGAAATTTTTTCCAAACAAAAGGCATGGCAATGTTAATGTTTGTAAGTATCTAGACATTCCAAAGTGTCTGGCTGCTTTTTGTTTAACTTGATCTTATATAAATCACCCACTTCAATTTAGACTTCTTTGTTGTCTTTTATCACTTAAAGTCGGTATGTATTTTGTGTGTTTATTATTTGTCAAATGTCAATAATCAATTTTTTGAAGAAATAAGCCTTAACGGTAGCCAAGTAGTCTTGATAGAAATGAATCTACTTATTATTTATTGTAGTTGAAAAATTAGAAGGACCAGAGAAAGGTTAAAAGTAAGAAGAAAATTATTTGCAAAATTTAAACATAAATCATTTATGATTGTTGTAGTTTAAGGTATTGTTTAATTTTCGCCTTTAATTTTTTTCAGTTGCTGAATTTCTTGCCTTTAAGTTTTGTTGTTTTTAGTTAAATTTTTTTACTCACACCCCATACGTTGTTGAAGCGCTTGAAGAAATATTTTAGAGTCCAAAAATTTTATTTTAAGACCAACTTTTAATTTCATATATTTTTTGACTCAGAGCCATTGGGGTATGTCCGTTCATCCGTCCGTCCGTCTGACTGAAAGTTGATGCACTCTTGTAATCAAAATGCAGGACTCTTTTTTAAAACGTTTTAATATATTTTGGCACACATAACTCTTTGAATAGAAATCGAGTCTTTTGAGTCTTATTATGACCAGCCCATTATCTCACATGACTTTTTTATCAATGCTTTCCCAGTGTAAGAATTTATAGCTGTAAGTGCCAGTAACATTCCTCTTCCTTCAAAAGTTTTTGCACATGTGTAGCACCTTATACTGTAGACTGTCATTTGAACTACTTTAATAATTGGATTAATTTTTTACAAATTCATAAAACATCTTTTTTACCTAATTTAGCTTTTTGCTTTAAATTATGCTACGCCCATACCCAATTTCGCACACGTGTGCGATCATAGCTGATCATAGACCTTATATAAGTCCAACTGCCAAAAAGCACTTTATCCTCAGCAAAATCTTAACGTTTGCAGGTACTTAATTAAATCAAATAAGAACGCTATAGTCGGCTGTGCTCAATCTCATAAACCCTTTTCATTGGTCTTTTTGTAAACCTAGCCATCTGGTCTAGCCAAGCTGTTTTCGAACCGCAAATATTTTAATAGTTTTCGAGATATAGCGTTTCAAAAATGACACATATCATTTTGGTTTGTATGGGGACTACCACTCCCCCTGCTTATATCCAACAAATTTTTTTTTCAAGCAAGTAGGCATTGTTATATGTACATATGTATGTATATGTAATTACTTTTTGTAGAAAAGGTTAAGTCAATAGCTGTCACAGTTTCTAAGATGTAAAATTTCATAAAAAAATTTTTATATGGTCCCCCCCCCCCCTGCTTCTTAACAACTAGTTTTTTTCCAGCATGCAACCATTACTGCATAACATTTTCTTGAAGGAAATTTAAAAGCGATGGCTGTTATAGCTTCCGAGATACATATATCGTATTAAAAATTAAAAAAAAAATTTTTATTTATATGGGGGCTGCTCTTCCCTCTGCTTTCTACCTAATTTTTTTTTCAAACATGTAGACATTGCTGCACAATTATTTTTTATATAAAATTTAAAATGTATGCACGTTTTTGATTGCACATTTTTACCATTTCTAGCTTCAGCCTGATGGGATATACATATGTATGTAAGTACCTTAAAAACATATTGTAACCAATTGTTTACATCCTAGTTTTATTTAATTTTAGTCATTAGACTAAAATTTTGCATTAATAAAATTATATGCATATGCACTCACAACAATAATAACGTGCCAAAAAAACTTTCCATGACTTTTGGCCGTGTAGTTCCAATATTTTGAAACTTGACTGTGGTGGGTGGTAAAGATCAATGTGCTTAGTAAAGTAACATTTTTTGTTTTAAAGTTTTCTAAAAAAAATAATAATTATCTTATTGGAAAAAATATTTCTCATCTGCTGTCAGGTAAGCTATCAAAAAAAAAAAAAATAAATTAAAAAACGGCTTCTTTCTTACTCTATTTCGTATATTTGTTTTAAACACAAAAACGCTTAAGTGTTTAGGAGATAAAGATATTCAGATTTTTTTGATGTTCGCGAAAATGATGATATTTCTGAGGACGAACTGGGTGCGAGTGACATAGGGGATATCGATTATTTATCAGAAGATGCTTAAGATCTTCTGAAAGAATAAGCTGTCAATAGTGATGGTAATAGAGAGCAAGACAAACCAGATCCTACTTTTGTTGTGGAAAATGGATGATGATTAGGAAAGAATGAAATAAATATTGCAGCTCAAAGTGCTTTAATAAACGAGTCAGGGTTTCTTGGTGTTGCAGCTTGAAATCAAAGAAGTAGAGAAATTATATGGAAAAAACACAATTTGAAATTCAGTTAAAATCGCTTGAAACAAAATTCCAATTTTTTTTCGAAGTTTTTTAAATTAAGATATACTGAGGTTTATGTGGAACAAAAAAATTGTTCCAACTGTCCTGCTGGTAAATATCTTAGAAATCCAGCAATTTCTAGGCATCCTTATATATATGTCTGTCTACCATTTTTCGAAGATCCTACTGTGGTAAATATGGTCTCAATTATATACAAAAGACAGTGACACTAAGCAGACTTGAAAAAATTAGATCTGCAATTAATTTTCACAACAATTTAGGCAGGGTACACGTATATCAGGTAGCTTTAGATAAACAGCTGAGTAACGGTATTTCGTTATATTAATGTCAAATTTTGTTTATGTATTTTCTTCTTTTTTTACAAACAACAACTGTAGTATTGTAAGAAAAGCTCTAAAAGAAGAAGAAAAATTTTGTGAGTTTTTGTTATTTGTCTTTGACATTCTTATGACGGTTTTACTTGTTTTAGTAGAATCGTTCCTACCTGATATATGTGTACCCTGAATTTAGGGCACAAACCTCTAGGACATCCAAGCCATGACCGTCTTAAAAAAATGAGACTTTTTGTGGCACCTCTTTACAAATCGTTTGTAAGTGTTGCACCATTTGAACAAAGACTTTCTCTAGATGAGCATATGTGTTTACCAAAGCTAGCGCATTTTATGAAACAATACCTATACAACAAACCCCATAAATAGGGTTTCAAGTTGTTTGTTTTGTGCTCTCTATACGGATATGCATACAGTTTTAAAATTTGTTCAGAAAAACAAGATGTTGTCAGCTTATCTCATGAATCTGATAATGGCTTATTTGGCAATACAGTAGTGATGTTGTGCCGGTAAATGCCACATAAAACAAATTATATTATCTATTTTGACAAACTTTATACGTCTGTTCCTCTATTGTTTTACCCACGGACTCAAGGAATATATGCAGTAGGCGAAATTTAAAAAAACCGTCTGGAAAAGAGTTTCAAATTACCGTATATTAAAGAATATATGAAACACTTTGCTGCCCGAGGAAAATATGTTGGTGATAACAAAGGTATGGATATCTCAGTGTCATGCTGAAAAGATAAAAAGCTTGCCACTAAAGTATTAAATTATGTTGGTGCTGAACTATTAAAAACTGCCAGTTGATATGACAAAAAGCAAAAGAAACAAATATCAATAGCGTGTTCGAAAATAGTTAAAGATTGCAATACCCATATAGGAGGAGTTGACCTCATGGACAGCTTTTTGAGCAGATATATCATCAGAGATTATATTGTTAGATATTATATTATTTTATCACATGATTGACTTGGCAATAATTAATTCATTGGTACTGTATAATCAAAAACCCGAACCTTGCATTAGCAGACTTCAGACTTCATTAAGAAATTACACTCCTCTAAAAAGTACGATGAAAATAAAAAAGAAGACCATAAACAAATCATATAGAAAAACAGATAGAGACTAAAAGACACAGAGATCCTATGAAACCTGTTCCACCGAAAGATATAAAGACTGATGGTAAAAGGCACAATGAAATTAGGTGCGGATCTAAAAATATATGCAAGCTTCCTGAATGCACAGGGTATTCCAGAACTGAGTGCATTAAGTGTAAGTTTGCTTTGTGTCACAATTAAAACCGAAATTCCTTTGCTTTATTTCACATAAAATTTAAATTTTATATAAATTTAAAGCTACCTGTTTATATATAAATATTTTTTGAACCAAACGCATACTGTTGCCAAAAGTCTACATTCATTTTTTTTCAAAATAAATCCTTAAAACTTAAACATAAAGTTTTTTAATTATTTTTAATGTAATCAAAGACTAAAAATTATTAAATTTTTTTCATTAAAAATACAAAATCATACAATTAGGGGTTAATAGATAAAGCTCTGCCATATTATCATTCTGTTGCTAAGATCGAAACCAAGTAGGAGCCGACTAACCTCTTTAATAGCTTTATCTGCAAGTATTGCACTGAGGCATAAACAAATTTTTTGTCCTGGAAATCCGACGTCCACGAGCTTTATTTAAGTTATATTATGGGACCTCATCCCTGACAAACATTTCGACTATGTTTTATAGAGAATCATCGGCCCAAGTTTTGACAAAGCAATCGTGTGAATGTATTACCGAAATAAGAATTAAGGTTTAGGCTGCCTGGACAATTTTCTGCCTCTTCAAAACTATTCTTACAACCAAAGGTTGATTATAATCCTATAACTAAGAGTACATTGCCTACTATAGATCTAATTTAAGTCCATCTCCGAAAAATCATAATTAATTCAGTTAATTATGAATATATAGTATTGAAGTTCATTAGCACATGCGCAAGACTTTTTTAAAAATTAGCTAACAAAATTTGGTAAAGATTGCTCTAATATTGACCGTGACTATCCTGGTAGGCATTTTCCAAAAAATCAAATTATCCCCACTTACTAATGTTAAATTAACCTGCACAAAACTCTTGGATACCGTGAAGCTTAATACGACATAAGTTGTAGTGTAGGGTATGATATAGTGGGACTTGGTAACTAAGGATATTTTATTTGTTAAAATTAGATAACTTTGTAGCAAGTTGGTATACCATCAGGGTGCCCCTTTTAAAAATCCCACATTTTAGATGAAAAAACTGAAAAAAAACTATTTGATTACTTAGATCATTCTTGCAGTTGGGACAGTCAGAAACTCTTTTAAAACTATATACTGGTCATCCCTGAATGATAACATCAAAGACTACGCCAATAAAAGCAAACATTTAAAACTTTCTGCGCATACAGGATAGTTGACGTCATTTAAAATGCTTTCCAGTTAATGCTTTCTGAGCCAAAGCTTTCGATTGTAGGTGATAAAAGTTGCAATTTCCTTATATGAAATAGATTTGGCAACCATTTAAGTAGTTCGTATACGTTACCAAATGGTACATCATGCGAATGTCGTAATCTTTCTTCTATTATTCTTGCTGGTCACCAAAAGTCTGGACAAAAGTATATTTTGTTGCATATTACTTTATAAAATTGTTTTTTAATTCATTTTCTTAAATGCTGTACTAGTTAGTAAATGGTGGGTGGATGCTTTTTTACTTAGCCAGAACTTTGTGCTACTATTTGCGTTGTGTTTCCAGTTAAACTGTATCATTATAAGTTGTGGTTAACTAAAACTTATGCAAAAAATTCTGTTGCTGTTAGTTTGTCATTTGGTTATGGTTTCTTCTTTTTTTTTTTGCGAATACGTGATGGTGCATTTAATTTGATTTTTGTTTGGTTTATATATTCATAGTAATTTTTTATTTTTCTTTACTCTTTTTTCATCTTAAATATTTTGTTGAACTCGAAAATATTTGTCAGAAAATAAGAAAAAATTCATATTGTCTTACAATATACCTATTTGAAGTTTTGCATATTTTACGTGAGTTTTCCAATTTAATACAAAAAACTTCTAAACAAAATAAGTTTTTTAATAAATTTTTCATTTCCTTTAATAATAGAATGTATTAAAAAAAAAAAAAAGAATACAGAACAAGAAAACATACATATTAAAAAAATTATTTCTCTTTCACGTACAATAAATTCCATGGCATAAGCCATGCACACACACACACATAAGCGCTCGCAAATAGACAGACAAATACACACACTATTACATACAATTTACCAAAGTAAACAGAATTTTTATTCCTAAAACAATTCTATTGTTTGCTCGTTATTTTATCAATTATGCTTGAACGCGTGTTTAGTAGTTGGTTTTACTTATTTGGATGCGGCTTTAAGTTCTTGCTTAAGGTTGGTATGTTTGTGTGTGTGTGCGCGTTTATATTTCATGGCAATGTCCTTAGCTAATGGCTTTCGCCTATTAAATTTAATTAAGTAAATTAGAATTTCTATTTTTTTATCCATTCAATAAAAAGTTATAATTATGGCATATTCCACCGTAGACCAACTAATAAAAAATCAACAATTACTTACCCTTAGTAGTCAACACATTTCCTTTTCTTCCAATATAGTAAACTCAAATGCAAGGCATGACTGTTACCATTGGAATGAAGAAATTGTAGAAACTCATTTTCTTAAGTACTTTTTAAACAAGAAAAACAACCATTAGCTTAAGCTTTCAACACTAATTTACTTAACAATACTTTAGAGCATCTTCTGGAAGGGGTACACGTGCCTCTTCATTACAAAACGTGAGTTGTCGTAGTTTTTCAAAACTCTCTGTATACCTGTGAAAGAAGAGGATTAATTATTTTAAAACATTATTGCTTAAGTACATAAATATTAGGCCCAATTTGTTATTGTGCAAAAAATATTAATTAATTGTTGTTTCATTAAAAAATTATAAATAAGAAATGGAATTTATAATGCAATATATGTAGCTTTAAATATATTATGGGAGTTTCCGTGAAAGGCAATAATAAAGGTATTTTAGGTAATTAATGCATGTTTATATTTTAAAGGATCTGGGCAGAAAACTCAGCAGTTTTTATGGTAGTCTTTGGGTACTAATGATGTATGAAATTTTCACTTAAAAAGTCTGCTTTTAAATAAATGTGTACTAAAAGTAATTTGTGAAATAATAGGGTTTGTTTTTAGCAAGAAAAAAAAAACAAAAGTTAAAAAAACAACAAATTCCTGTTCAGTAAAACCAAAAAAAAATCCTTAAAAAAATAGATCTGTCGCAGCAACATTATTTGATTAAATCTTCTCCACCAATTACGTTTGATCCAGGACACCAGTTCTAAACCATTTTCGAGCATATCTGCTTAAAAAGATCATGTAAGTGGTATTGCAAAAATGTTTGAAATAATTATTTTACTGGAAACGAAAACTTTTATTTCCGCAAGTTATATCTCTTCTAAGCCTAGTTTGCTGGAAACCTTTAGAAATGGTTTTTTTAACATTTGAAAAAAATTTGTGTGGTTTGGAGAGAAAACATACAGTATTTGCCCCACCAAAGTATATTTAGAATGCCAAAGCCCTAATAAAACTTGGCATAATATTTTTTATATCGGTTAGAAAATCTAATGTTTAGGCTAAAATATTTGTAGGAAATTTGCATTTGCTTGTGAATTCGTGTTTTAAAAAAATCAGACCTATTTGTGGTCGACTGGCCAGTAAATTGTACTACGTATTACAGAAAAAATTATTTTTGTTTCAGTTGCACACTTCCTATATGGAACTATTTTCTAAAAGATATCATTACCCTTTATTTTAATATCAAAATTAAAATCAAATGGTCACAAATATTCTTTTCTTTTATCCTGCTTCCCATACCCTATTTTACATTTCCTGTGATCTGGTTAATACAAAACTCCAAAAATATTTATCAGTATCCAACTGCATTAACATTTCGCACTCCCAGCCGAATTTTAATAATTATACAAATATTAAGTGTTCTTTATATAAAAATTTTTCAATGTTCTTAAACTGCATGCTCTGTATTTAAAAGTTTTAGAAAATCTACTAAAAATCTCGTGTTAAATAAGAAACGGCCATTTTTTAAGGACACCAAATATATTTAAAAATGTTTGTAGGTTTCTGCAAAAAAAATCGAATTAGATTAGAAAGGAAAAATTGACATTAAGATTGGATGATTTTATTTGGAAGTGCCTTCTAAGGAAGACAAAGACTAAGTATGTTCGACAAGAAGTAAGTGTGGTTTAGTCTTGCATTTTACACTTATGGCAATACACCCATTGGTAAAAACGAAAGGCACTAATTTGAAGCTGTATAGGAAAAATATAACTGTTCGACTCATACCTCAAGCAAGACTTAGGGTAAATTGTACTAACCCAGGATCGATTATCTTGGTTGGGTTAGACTCCGAGGCAATGTTCAAAAGAACTTGTTGTTATAAAAATAGGTTTTAGATGAAACCAATGATTGAAATGGACCTTTATGAACTTGGAAACCAACATCAATTTTCTAAGCCACAATAAAGGGCAAAAAATTTATTGAATTTAAAAAAAAAATACTTTCGGTTACATCATATGAAAATATCTACACTTAGTTTTAAAGCGTAAAAAATCAATTTATTAATTCTGAGTCATCATGAGTTGCTTCTCAATATTTAGTCGCAATTGGGGATAATGTTCGATATATGACGAATTTTCTGGACGCAACATCTTTACGTTCGTCCAATACAAGGACATCCAAGTAAAAAATTAACAGCAAAATGCTTTTAAAAACGGACTAGCAACAGGTTTGATGGAAGACTGTAAGCAAATGTTACAGAAACATATCCGTATATACATATGCACTATTTTGTTTGAGCTTTTTTTACTTTATACAACAACCTACATACTTAAAATTGTATAACTAAAGGCCAAAACTGATTTGTAATACAAAAATTTAAAACAAGACCAGAATCTTTTAAATAAAAGTGGGTAAAGAAATGTCATATAAGTATAAGGTTGCAAATACTTTGCAAATACTCTGTCACTTGGACATAATTTTTGAGAAATTATATTTCAAACATAATATTATATATTACATACATTCATACATTTAAAAGGACACAGACGCAAAAAAAAAACATATGAATAAACGTCGTAGGGTAGTGTGAAAAAAACTATAAAATGTTGTCTAAAATTATACAAAATTTTTTGTTACTATGCTCCTTGAAGGGTCTTGTATACATTCTGGAAAATATATAAATTTTTAAGTTGTACTAATCAACTTCTATGACTCCCAAATAAAACTTCTTTCTTTGTTACATACGTGACAGGCCACAGTAGGTCTAAAAAGCTCAGACGAAATAAAATCTTGTGCCAAAATATATTTCTTTGACATTAAAAATTGATGACAAAACCAGATCTAAGGAAAGCCGCATTTTTTCCAAATAAAGTTTTCCCAATTTCTAAAAAAATTGCTTATCTGAAATGTGCTAATTGTAGACAAATAATATGGATTCTGTTAAATGTTAAACTGATTCTGGTCCTATGTGAAACGTTTTAAGGCGTTTGATTTTAACAAGAGACAGAAACAATATGAGTTCTACTCCTAATGGCTATGAAATTGAGTTTAAAAATATTTTAATTTTGAGATCATGTTACGTAAAAAATTTTAGGGAACGGAAATTTATATTAGATATATTTGATGGTTTAAAGTGTTTTTTTTAATAAAATTTCATGTATAATTTCTGCAAAAAAAAAGAATAAAAAGCAAAAAAAAATATTTTTGTCGTTAAATTTTTAAAATTATTAAAGATGATGTAAACGCAACTAGTTTAATCATACAATTTGTTGCAAAAATCGTTCGTTACAAATTAGAACCTATTATTTCTCTATCTTTTAGTAAGTTTTGATTTGTCAGCTGTTGGGTATTATTTAATCCGGATTGCATTACGTTGAATATTTAAAAGGATTCAACTAGTTTAGTTAATTTCATCAGTCCCAGCTAGTTTTTTTGTATTTTCCCGAAATTCAGTTAACGTGTAATAGAGGGTTTCGCATCTCAGTCTACTCAAATGCAAGTTTATTTTGTTTAAAAATTTTAATGTTTTTAATACTGTAGCAAAATTAATAAAATTCTATAAACAGACAATTTATTTTGTGAATTTTTAATTTGGTTAAATGTATTGTTGTATTGACTTCTTAAAGCCACATTTTTTTGAACTCATTTTTATACTTTTCCTAATTCCAGAAAAAAAATATTTCTTTGCATTACATTTAATAAATTTAATTATAGACAACAGATTCATCATTTATGTTTAATGAAAATATGTATGTATATATAGAAGCTGGATTTTATTTTTGAAGTTCCTTATAATTCCTTTCTTTTTACGAAATTACACAAAAGTTTAAGTTTAAAATAAAACTCTAAGAAAGTTTTGCTTTTTCAAGCAGTTTTTAAAGAACTCTTGATATTAATAAACACCATGAGTATGCCGAAGACAAACAAAGAATATTAATAAACTCAATGAATCTTTTATTAACTTTGTAAACAGCGAAATTTATTCCATTTCATTTTTTATTTTGTTGGATTCCTTTTCCTCTCTAGCTATTTCATTCTATAGGAAAAAAGTTAACAAACTAAATAAATTAACAGTCAAACAATGAGTTTAAATGCATTTCGCTTTTTTCTTCTTCTTTGCGTATTTGAGTGAAAAAATGTTGAACAAAAACAAAACAATACTTGTAAAGAAAATAAAAGATGAATATTTTATGTGTGTGCTTGTAATATTTTAAAAGTAAATAAAACAAAACCCCAATAAAGACAAAATTTTTTTCTTATCCTTTTTAGGTCTATTTTTAAGTAAGCGTATATTAAGGGGCTCATATAAAATGTAATAATTTTTCTAGCACATTTTGGTTTCATTTAAGAAAAAGCTCTATTGAATTTAAATAGCAAGCAAGGTTAAATATCCTGCCAAAAATTAAAGGCTGTATATGTGACAGGTGGATAAGTTATTATGTAGAATTTTTCATTTGTGGGGTTTAATCCAAATCCGCGCTCTTTCTTAAACTTATTCTAGTTTCGATAGCTTTATAGTTTTTGATATATGGGGTATCAAAAGATATTTTTAAACGTTATTTTTACAAAAGCTTTTGTACTTGAACTACTCTGTAGCACGTTTGAAAACTACAACTACCACAGATTTATTATTAAAAATACATCCAATTTATTTTTTAGGCATTAAGCAATCGTGTGACTCTATTTTTAACATAATTTTTAATGGCTTTTAAAATATAATAATATATTCAATTATTTATTTTAATGAAACACATAATTTTTTCCATATTTTTTTTAATGGGTTAATTTCAATGTTCTAACGTTAATGTTAAATTATTACTTTATATAAAACTAAAGGATCAAAAATAATTTTTAAATTTCATTTTTCTAAGTTTTACATACAAGTTAAATTTCTAATAAATTACAAATACAAAAAAAATTTATAGAATAAGAGGAAGTTCAAAGAAAAAACTAAAGGAAAGAATGTAAAAAATTAACTTATAAAAGTATAATGTAAAAGAAATCACAGCACGTCAGCTGACTTTTTGATAATACGCAGACAGAATTCACAGAATTTTTTACAATGAAAATGAGAGGGGTTCAAGATGACTGAATGAAAAAACT
Organism: Melanophora roralis; assembly: GCA_963583895.1. NCBI lineage: Eukaryota > Metazoa > Arthropoda > Insecta > Diptera > Rhinophoridae > Melanophora > Melanophora roralis. The sequence continues at coordinate 41,676,563 of OY757190.1, forward strand.
TAACTTTTTGCTTTTCTTATTATTGTATTGGAAAAGGGAAATAATCTGAGAATTTGAAAAACGTACAAAACAAAATTATAAACTTAGTTTTTTGTTGTAGAAAAATAATGAAATGAAAAGTTGCAAAAAATATCATCAAACTACTACTCAGATTTTTTAAAAAATTCTATGCGCTTGCCATAATAAAATGCAGTGATTTTAAAGAAGGATTTGTTGCAAAGATATCGCTGGTTTTTTTTTTTAAAAAAGGTAGTTAGTTAGAAAAACTTGTAGGAAAATATAACTTCTGTTTAACTGTAAACAACTTTCCATAATTTTGATTATTTTATTATTTTTATTATTATTATTATTATTATTATTATTATTATTATTATTATTATTATTATTATTATTATTATTATTAATATATTAATTATTATTATTATTAAATTAGTATTATTATTATTATTTTTATTATTGTTATTATTATTATTATAATTATTTTTGTTTTTGGCTTTAAAAGTTATCTTTTTATTACACTCTTTTAAGCAATTTTGCTTTTGTAAGTAAAATTATTTATATAAAAATACTTTCATTTTATAACGAAGAAGGAGAAATAAGAGAGAAGAAGAATTTATGCATGTAATTTGTTGTACCATTCATGGTAATTTTATTTATAAGTGTTTAACAATACTTTCCAAGTGCTTCTTAAAAAGAAATTTATCATATGCTTACATGTGTGTATGTGCGATTATTATGTCTGGAAGAAATGAAGCTTAATGTATCAATATTAGGGAGAAAGGCTACACAGAAAAAATCTCAACATATATTAAGCTACTACAAAAATTATCAGACTATTAAATTAAACTCTTAAGAACTTTTTTGTCGTGCCAGTTGTACTTAAATGTATTTCTAAATTTTCCCATAGGTTTTTACAATTTTTTTAAAATAATTTACGACGGCTGGTAACAAAATTATTTATTGTATGTACAATTTTAGTTGTTAGTACAAAATAAACAATAAAGTAATTTTATTTACAATCTGATTGTTACAATGACTATAAGTTATTCGTAATTTTGTTCTGTGTTTTGAAAAACGAATATTGTAAATACAAATATTCCTTTTTTTCCCCGTTGTTATTTGATTTTTGAATATTTTAAAAAGGTTTAAAAACAGGGACCGTAACAGTTATGACTTTTTTCAAAAAAGTCAAAATATAATAGTTATTTTTTGACTTTTATTTTTTAAGTCAAACATAAAAGTTAAAATTTGACTTTTATTTTTTTCGGTCAAAAATAAAAGTTAAAATTTGAATTTTATTTTTTAAGTCAAAAATAAAAGTTAAAATCTGACTTTTATTTTTTCGGTCAAAAATAAAAGTTAAAATCTGACTTTTATTTTTTCGGTCAAAAATAAAAGTTAAAATTAGACTTTTATTTTTTAAGTCAAAAATAAAAGTTAAATGTAATTTGTATTTTTCGAGCAAAATATGCAAAACACCAACCCCTTAACTTTCTAGCCAATAACCGTTTTTATATACATATGTACTCTATTATATTTTTTTTTTCTTTTTGTTTTAATACAAATACAACATGTACTTATAATTCTAAAAATAAAAACTGTGTTAATATTTAATTAATATTTTATTTAACTTTTTTAACATCTGCTTTCAATAGGAACAGAAGTCAAATTTTAACTTTTATTTCTGACTTAAAAAATAAAAGTCAAATTTTAACTTTTATTTCTGACTTAAAAAATAAAAGTCAAATTTTAACTTTAATTTTTGACTTAAAAAATAAAAGTCAAATTTTAACTTTTATTTTTGACTTAAAAATAAAAGTCATATTTTAACTTTTATTTCTGACCGAAAGAATAAAAGTCAAAAAATAACTATTATATTTTGACTTTTTTGAAAAAAGTCAAAAAAATTAAAGTCTTTTAAGTTTATTATTCCTTAGCATAACAGCATCAATATGCTGTATTCAAATATCTGATGGACAAATTATATCCACCTGACTTTTTGATTTCAAATTTTAAAAATAACTGTTATTTTCGGTCCCTGTTTAAAAATACATTTAAGTTAAACTGGGCCAACAAACCAAATGTTAATGGTTTCAGTTAATAAGCAAAAAATTTTTTTAATTACTTGGCATGTGTTGCCACTTCTTTCTGTGTAATAATTTAAATTTATTTACATATATCGTCATAGCATGGTGATGCATAAACCACTTACTTTTTAGTTACATACACTATACAAACTTTTCTCTAGCTTAAATGTCTATATATTAAATTGATGACCTTTTAGTCTCTTGGTTATATCTTCTTACTTCAGTCAAAAACACACTATAAAAAATGGTTTTGAAACAAAGCTAAATTTAAGATATATTTAAAAGCTTTAAAAGTTGTCTTTTTCTTTAACAGCTTTGAAGGTTCAAAATATATCTAAACATTTAACAAATATTTTCCCCCATAGTGAAAGTAAGAGGTGCCTTTTTGACAGTAAGAAATTTATAAATATAAATGTACATACATATGTATATGTTTTAATTTTTATTTTTTTTCAAGAAACTTTCTAGGAGAAAGAAGAAAAAGGAATTCCCAAATGTTAATTTTTTACATACTTTTGAGAACAGCAACGAAGCTTAAAGTGGATATATTTTTTTTGTAGGATTTCAGAGAACTACTGCCTTAAGATTACCCCAAAATCCTTTTATTTAAAACATTAATTACTTTTAAAAGTGGTTGCCCATAAAAACTACAGTAACTTGTATAAAATTTCGGAAATAAATGACAAATAAAAATAAAACTGTTGAAAATAAAAATTTTGTTTATAATAATTATGGTTTTAAACGAAAACTAACAAATATTTTTGGACTTGCAATGGACAAAGATTAAAAAATATAAACTAAAGCAAAATTATCTATTTCAATAAAGAATTCTTTAAAATTATTATTACTTAAACTTTGGGAATCACTGCTAAATAGAAATAAGAAAAAGTTTGATTTCCAATTTAAAGTATAAGTGCTATTGACATGTATACGTGTTTTGGTTAAAAGCCATCAAAAGTTTCTTGTTTTCGTTACATGTTTTATTTATTTATTTGCCTTTATTTCTAATACAAGTTTCTCAAACTTAAACTTTGCTTAAATATTTTAAGGTTAGTAAAACGCATACCCTTGCACATTAGAAAATTTTAAAATAAAGCAGCCCAGACTGCAAAATTTACCAGCAATATCTGTATAAAAGAAGTCTGCAAAAATCTGACTTGATTTGGACAGCTACATATCTTAAAATTTCTGTCAAAATTGTGGTTTTACATGACATCTAGAAGCAAATTTTGAATAATTGTAGGTTTTACGACTCGTAGGATGTCAAAGATTAATTATGTGGTGGCTCGGCTATATAAGTCAAATCTAGAATTAAACACCAGCGGATGGATGATCTCCATTAGTGTTATATTTAAGCAATAATCGTTTGTTTTGATGAACCTTTCCACACAGATTTTACAAATCTTTAGGTCCCCGCTCAATAGTTGCTGGAACTATACGCTAAGCACACGTACAATAGCTCTCGATTAACTAGTCTAAGAGGTTGCGTGTTATTTGTTTCAGTGTCTTCAATGGGACTTAACGTTATTAACAATTTTAGGTGTTAAGTTATTTTTAGAAATATATAGTATATAAGATACAAATATTTGGAAAATAAACAGAGATTTGTCTTGACTTTGTTTTAGCTCTCACATGGAGCTCCGAAAAAAACTAAAAACAATTTTTTTATTTAACAAAAAATCACACCACATTTTCACATCCAACTTATTGGCCAACTGATCACAATCAAATTTTAGACGTTGTTGATTTCGGCGTAACAAAAGGTATAACCTTGGGAATTTTTTAAGCCTTAGCCTAGCTGGATATATCTTAAGGCGACTTGTCTACAATAATTTCTATTTTCTGTCCTAACCAATTCGCAACTTAGAAAACAATCGCTAGAAATTCCAAAAGACATCGGTGAGCATGTTTCTTCCATCTATCGCTTAATTCAAAAAATTTTTTTCTTCCGATGCAAAACAACTTTTATCTAAAAAGAGAAGAACCCGAAGTGATTGCAAAAGCATATATCACCCCAAATTAAACTCAAGCTCAAAGAATATGCAAACCAATTGAAAAAATTTCTTGAAGTATACAGAATGGCATTTCTTAAGGAGCACTTAGGTGATATACAATAGACTTTTTAGACGCAATAGTCTCTACCGCGATCAGGAACTCGTGTTAGAAAAAAACGTTATCCCAAACCCATCCCTGTGTTATACACTGAAAAAATTATTACTGTAAACTCAACTGGAAATCTACTTAAAATAACTGGATATTCATTTAAAAACCGTCCAACAAGATATTTATTAAAATTAACAAATGAATAAATGAAATAATTAAATTCAGACATCAAAAAATTAACTGACATTTTCGCCTAAAATTAACTAGATTTTCTGTCATTTGCAGCAACACACAAAGTATCAGAAAAAAAATAACAAAATTAAATATTAATAAAAAATAACTGACAAAATTAACTTCAATTGAAAATCAGTATTTTTGTTTTTTTGAGGCTTTGAATAACCCTTCAAATCAGTTAAAAAAACATTTTATTCAAATTTAACTGTTTTTTCATTTAAAAACAACTTTACAGAATACTTCCTAAATAACTTACAGTCAGTTACTGTAATAATTTTTTGAGTGTATGAGAGTATCCTGAAAAAGAAATGATTAAGAAATATGTGATCTGCTCGCAAGTGATTAAAAGAATGAGATAAGTTCAAATGAATGTACTGACATGAGTGGCCGGTGGCTGCTATACGTCCTATAAAAATATGTTGTAAACTTCTCAATGTCGTAGAATGTTTAAAAAATTTGTATGCTTAAAAATCTCCTGGCCTGTAGTTTGAAGACTTGGTATACCCAAAATTTCCGCGGAAAATCCTCAGAAAAATAAGAATCAAATATTTACGAATTTTCCGGGAATTTTCCGAACAGGAACTCCCGTGAAAATTTCTACACATCGTGCATCTAAAGTCCCAGACATTTCAAACAAAAATCTGTAAGCTTTACGTACAATTAAATTCAGATTTTTGTGAACTTGTCTGATACACTCAAAAATTTTTTTGTAAATTTTTGAAAATCAGTATTTTTAATTAGTTGAAGCTTTGAATAACCCTTCAAATAAGTTAAAAAAATATTGTATTAAAATTTAACTGTTTCTTTTTTAAATTAAAAACAACTTTAAGGATTACTTCCCAAATAACTTAAGTCAGTTACTGTAATCATTTTTAAAGTGCACAGACTTCGTCGATCAATCTTGCAGGCTGGGTACTAACAAAGTGGCATGTGTCTATGTGTGTATGTTTTTTGGAATTGAATGTGTTCGTTATTGGTTTTTAAATTTTAAATAAAATTTTCTGTAAATACAAATTGCATATGTACATATATGTAGACATGTAGTTATTTACTTTAAAATATTTCTTTTTAATATTGAAAGCTTTCAAGGTCTTTTGCCCTGTGAACGAATAAGAAGCACAATAAGTGAAAAACTTTGTAGTAGTAGTGGAAGTAATTGGAAAATCAAAGCTTCATTGTAATACATATACAAAATAAATAAAAGTTGCTGGTAAATTCGTGCTTATGTGTGCATTAGTTGTGTTTGCCGTTTTTGCCGAAACTTCAGTTTGTAGGACGAATACGTAAATGCAATTAAAATTAGTAGCTTCCAAAAACGTTAAATATTTAGTTATTTGAAATAAATAAGCGTTTGTATTTTTTTTAATTTTATGAAAATTCCGATTTATTAAATACATACATATACATATGTAATGAAAAACTGTCTTACTTGTCAGAAACTAAAAACCTTGCACTGAGTTTGTTAAGCACAAATTAATTTATTAATTTTACAAACATTAAATAACTTACAAAACAAAAAAGAGGAAAAACAGTCATACCGTTTCCCTTTCTCTGTTACATGTAAGTTAAATAGGTGATGTTTACAGCCAAAAAGCACTACTACCGTTCAAAGAATATTGATGATGAAATTGCGTAGCTGCTTTCGAAAATGCATTCTACTCGGTTAATATCGGTAGAAAAACCCGTTTTTTTCAAACTAAAGTTTCTTTCAACATTAACGGAAAATATTATTTTTACTAATAAAAAGAAATTATATGAACTTAAGCCAAATTAAAAATCAAAAATTTGTATTAAAAACAATTAGTTCAATAATAAATAAAAATAAAACATTAAATAAAACGTTATAAAATTGCCTCTGTGACATGATTAAGATTTAAATTATTATCGCATTTTGTGCTAATGAGCACCTTTTCCCCCCGTTTTGTTATTTCAGCTTAGAAAAGATCCTCGCAATAACTTAGACGAAATTTCCTTTAATATTTAAGTTAACACTTAAAATGCATTTAACTGAAAAGTGTTTTTGGGACGAAATATTTAGTTAGGTAAAAAGTGATTGAACAAATTAACGATTTCCTGCGAAGTAAGAAAATTTGTTGAAAATCTTACGATATCCAATTTTTATTGAAAATCTGGATAAAAAAAAGTCGTGCTGATATAATTTACACGTAAAGTTTATACATATATAGTGCGGATTGAAATTAAAATTATTTGTTAAATTATTCTAGTAAGATGTGTGCTTTAACTTGTAAAATATTAAAAAAAATTCTCAGGTCACAAATGTTGCAATATGTTTTTGCTTTCTAAAAATTTCAGCTTCTAAAATTTTGTCCATCATAGTAACAATGTTATAAATGTTTACAATTTATACAACGACAGTTTTTTTTACCTTTAAGCGTTTGACTGAAAACGTAAAAATGATAAATCCTTTAAGGCGGATTATAGACTACTTTTCCCCGTGTAATATTTTTGACTTCTTCAAAGTAAAGTTGTCAACCTCCGTTATTTCGTAGAGTTTCTCGTGATTTTCATCAACTGCGTTGGGCTAAGATTTTCATATGCGATCATTGTCAGTGTGCACTCTCCTATAGCTATTGTTATTTTGCTGGTTATGGTTGGGCATTTGGGAAACATGTTTATTTTCATCCCGTTTCAGACTCAGGCTACAAACTTTATTTTTTTCGTTATTTATTTTGGTCAGATGGGTTTTAAAATTAAAGTGACCTTTATAAATACAGCTAGTTAACCTTAAGTAATCCCACTTTCTCCTGCTGACTTTTTTGCTTTTATGTCCAACGGCTTAAAAACACCATATTTTAGAGCTTTTTGTGGTTGTTTTCAGCCGCCAAGCCTTTAACCTAGTTGTTTTAGCCCACAACACATACACGCAGATGTTTGTAACGCAAAAAACGAATAGTCTGCGACCCACCTTCATCCATTTTGTTCCACTTAGGGTCAATTCGTAAATTAATTAAACCATATTCGTCTGCCGTCCGACGGGTCATCCAACTAAGTGTTAATGTTTTGTAGAAAACAAAGAATGAGTTGCATTCTTTTTGATAGTTTGCTCAATCTTGGCACAGAAAAGTTTTTGAGTATAGAAAAAAGCCTATGAAAAGACAAAGGAATGGATATCGGGCAATTATTTTTGGCCTTATATCTATGCTCTGCCAAGTATAATATAGTAATAAGTACTTTTTTTTTTGAAAAATATAGTCAAATGCTATGAGTTGCATAGACCTGTTGTGGATATTGAAAACTCCAGGAGAATTCTACGGGAAATAAGCAATCGGGGAGAATTGAGCGGTCTTTAGAGCAGAGTTACAGGGATCTCATTTAGAGTTCCAATAAAAATCGAAATTGTCAGTGTTGCTAACTAAGCCGGTAATTGGCGCCATTCAAAAGCCATTTCTGTCATCCGGTTGAGAATAAATATGTCTGAGAGATGTAATCGGCAATCCCGATATCAGAATTAAATTAGATTTTATATTTTTTTAGTAGTAGAAACCACATCAAATGAAAACGAAATTATAATCCCCAAGTTTAAACCACTTAAAGCTTTAAATCAAAGGCGTAATTAATGGGTCCTTGTTCCAATTTCGAACTGTAGGAGTGATTACGAAATGTCCTCACGGAAAAGAAAAAAATTATAAAAACTGCCTCAAATATGATCTTGTCTCCCCAAAATTTTTCTTCCCTTAGAAACTAATACCAACAGACTTAATTCTTAATCTTATCAGAGACAGTCCTAAGTTTACAACATTTGACTACGTTAATTGCAAATTAATTATGCTTTCTAGATAAAAAAAAAGACATGGCCAATAGAAGCAACCCTATCATTTTTTTTAAGATTTGAGCACTATCAATTGTATCTGACACAGCAAGCGATTAATTCATGTTAATACCACTCACGAATGTTAGAAAATAATTTTTAGAAAATAATTTTTAGTGTAGAGTATAATATGATCGAGCTTGCCTAAATATAACTATTTACCCTGTTTTATTATTAAGTTAGACTTACATGTATAAAAAAATATTTAAACTTTTTTATTTTATCCTTACAAAATGGATAAACCTCAAACATGAAAATTAAATATCTCGTCTTTCCTAAATACCCTAACCCAAAGCAATGCCAGCCAACCCAAAGAAGCTTTCGCAGGTATGTATGTGTAAATACACACACATAATTAAGCAATTCATTCTTGTCATAATTAAATTTGATTAAATTATAACCCAAAGAAGATACATGTTATTGTTTTGATATTTATCAAAAACTCATTACTAAACATGCAAGTTTTAAAACAAACTGATATGAAATGAAACCGAACATGTCTTACGAATTGTAACAAACAAGCCAGAATACATATGTATATACATATGAACATTTCACATATTTTATCAAATATAGTCATAACTCAAAATCATTTTTTTTTAAATTAGGCGTGAATATGACATTATAAACAAATTAATATCAATAAAACCTCATGTTTGAACTGGGGGTACTTTATGAAATATTTGTATTCTTTAAAGCTGTGACCTGGGAAATGGTTTATGAAAAAATTGGAGATGTGACTGTTTATGATTTAGTATGTCATATGTACGTAAACAAATATTTATATGTATGCAGCTTTATACACACAAACATGTTTTGAATACAAATCTTTAGAATCTACGAAAGGAGGAAAAAATCTTCCTCTCGTGCCGTATATAGAACTTAAGAAAGAGTAATTTGTAATTGTAGGTGTTTTCCTGATTGTATGTATATTTTGCTCTGATGTTATATTGTGGTTGTAGTTAGTGCTAAAGGGAAGGAGTTTCAATCGTGATAGTGTGTTTTTGTGCGTTCTAAAGGGAGTTTGTAATGCAGCTACTACTGTTACATTAAAGGCAGTAGTAGCAGCAACAACAACAATAGGGAACAATTTATCACACTCTAACAACCACTTGAATGCAATTATTTTGTCATCGTACGTTTCCTAATTGAATATTCCAACACCGCATTTTGAGGAAGAAAACAAAATACTTACATATACACAAACATATGAACGAAGGTTGTTTTTTTCAATTTTGCATAGTCATTGAGTATAGCATGGTTGGTTGGTCGTTTATTTCCGGTTTGAAGCAAATATGTCACAAAGGAAAAATAATAATAGAACTTTCTCCCACCAACTTAAATACCTACGGACACATAGACGGACCTATTCTCTGCTAGGGTAGATTTACCGTAAAAAATTAATGATGTTCTAAGAATATGCGATAATATACATACATATATTTTAAATAGAAAGATACATTTTTTTTGTTGGCTGAAAAACTAAGACCGTCTAAATAATGGGTGCCTCGTTGTGGTCTTAAAACACAACTATAGTAAAAGTCATTTGTTTTCAAAGTTTTTTAACTGTTCCCGAAACTATTTTACATTTGTTTGCACTAGTTTAAGATGAAATTAAACTAAATAATATGGCAATTTCCCGCTATTTGGACAAATCCCTCTCTAACTGAAAGCTTCGCATAAATACAGATACTGGCAGTCTCTTTAGGTCCAATGGGTGTTACAAACATACAAAGAAGCCATTTAATTGGATTGAAGATTGCATGACCTTGGCACTAGAGAAACTGATTGTCAGCTTATTTTCTTCTTATGTCAGAAGAATTGTACATTCTTTCTCTTTTCATGAAATTTAACTTTGCCGCATTTCATACAAAATTAATTTCACCAATAAACTTTTTCTGAACTGTAATCAACCAAAATTATTTCACCATGTCTTGGCTGGATGCAAAAAGTCTCATTAGTTCCTTTCTGTTTAAAAGGATGGCAGCTAAAGGGCCTTGGGTTTGAAATTTCCGGTCACGGTCGATTTGCCATTAATTATAGAAGGGGATATTCTTTAGAAGGATTTTTATAAAAGTCTCCAAGGTATAGAGAAGAAGAAACGATATGCGAATGAGAACTTACATAGCTTCTACCTTCAACTCTTAAACATTTCAAATCTTATAATTTTTTTTCTCTCAGAGCGCTGTTATATACTTTTGCTTCATATTAATGGGTACTTGGTTTGCTAATCCAATCCGGAGTCATTGCATTAACCTACCTTTATACATATATAAAAAATAAAGTTATTGACTGACTGGTTTGTCGTCTTTCACTCCAAATGCGTAAATCTAGAGATTTTGATTTTGAACTACAGGTACCTTTGGATCGTATTTTACTTAAAAAATAAACCGACGCGGGCTAAAATTTTGAATCCTAAGGTGTAAAAAAGGGTTAAAAACTACTTTTTAGTTCCTTTTCAGAGGGATAAGATGGAATAAAATTTAAATTTTGGTACTTTCTGTAATTTGTTAGCCAATACAAATAGAATTGTAAAAGCGTTCGGTAAGCCTTAATAAAATTTGATAGGTTTTGGGCACTTTTTTGGCAAATGTACTTTTTCGCGTTTTCAGTTCGTTTTTGCATTTTTAGAAATTGTTCGCCTTGTTTTATGAAAAAAAGGAATAAGAGGGAGTGGATTAGTGAACAGAGCGTACTTTTTTTACTATTCTTATGCTTCTCTGCATTTCTTGAGATTATGAGTCTAGAAATATGAAGTTAGGAACTGTTGGCCCATAAAGAGATTGTGGGTCAACTATGTGGATAAGAAGTGCATTTTTTTATATTTGGTACCTTTTTTAGATTATGAGTCTAGAGATGAGGAATTTAGGACTAAAGAGAACGTTAGTCAACTTTCTGGACAAGAAGAAACTTTTTTTTTTAAGTTTTTGAGATTATGATTATAGAAATTTCAAATTGAGCACTTTAAGTTTAAAGAGGCCGAAAGATAAACAAGTGTCTAAAACGTACTTTTTTTAGATAGACTATACCAAAATCAATATTGTGAGATTATGAGTAAAAGAATAATTTTGAGTCAAAGATAAAATGGCTTTTTATATTATTTATTCTTTCTTGCTTTTTTTAGAATTATTAGTGCACAAACGGATTTTTAAACCACATGGAGGTCGAAGGACAACTAAGTGAACAAAAAGTTTGGTACTTTTATGTCTGCTTTGAGTCAACGACTACTAAAATATTACATAAAGGGCTATTGACCCATATAAACACAAAGTATTTTTTTACATTATTGATACGGTTTTGCTTTTTGTTAGGATTATTACCATTGATGCCATCAAAAAAAGAGGATTTATGTTGGGTGTTATGTTGTCACTGTTGTCACTTTTTCTGTATTTGGCGATCTTTATATTTTTCGCTTAATGTATATGTAACACCCGATTAGTATTCGTATGCCAGATACAGAGCTATCGACCCCTATATCAGTTATATGGACAAAAACAGTTTTTTCTTATATGGGATATTTCAATGTTAAAGTTGTGAAATTATATAGGATGATGTTACCTACCTTTTTGGAACTTTTCTTTTTCTAACCCTTAAATATATATTACTTCATATTCGTAAGACAAAAATAACTTTTAAAATATTTTTATTTAGAAATAAAAAATTATTTTGCATAGAACTTACTTTTTAATGGTCATAACAGTCCTTCGCTTAACATATTTTTTTAAAAAAATTGTTAAAAGTGCACTAACAAAGCAGCGAAATAGTTGCTAATTTACATCTGATACTTGGAGCTTTTGCACAAATATTTTTGTTGGTGCAGAATTACAATACAAAAAATGCAAAAAATTTTTGGTCTGAATTTTTAAAGCTAAAGGGGCCCATTTTTATAAAATCTTTTCAACTCTCACATTTATTTTTTTTCGTTTTGCTAGAGTTTCAACATTCTAAACGAAACAGAAATTTTATGTACACAAACTTAACCAGACAGACAAATAGACCTAGATGTCTGTGCACATACAGACAGACAGTTGTTGACTTAAACGAATGTATCTAAATAAATTTTGAGATACATTTGTATGTAGTACATGATACAAACAAACAATTAAGTGAACACTCTTACAAACATACATATATCTTTTATGACAATAGATCATCAAATTCGTTACATTCACATTTTGTATGTGTCATTACTTCAGCTCATCATAAATACATATACATTTACGAACGCTTGCCATTATTAGCAACAACGATGCCAACAAAGACAACATCATCGTCATCATAGTCGTACTTCTTATATTTTTCTATCAGTACAGTGACATTTCTTAAATCTTTTTGGTAAAACATAATGTAACGGCTCTGTGGTCACATACATATAAACGTGGATTTTATATGAAGACATCACGAACATAAAAAATATTTACGCAAACAAACATACAAAAGTAAACTGAATTGTTATAAAAAAGAATCCTACCAACCTCACTGAATGTTCCTTTTCAAAAGTGGTTTGTGCTTTAGTTGCTAATTCACAGAGAGCTGCCGACCAGCACACTGTCTGCATGTTTTTCCAGACAAAGTAAGGAGGTTAACGTGTATAGCTTGAATGGCGCACAATAACATTTCAGTGTAGTTACATGACATGAACAATTCCTTTGGTCAAGCGTTACGAGTTAAATCATTCTACCATACGCCATTTTGTTAGCTTTATATTACATCCAGTTAATTGTATTTCTTCTTCATTTCACCCATTACTCTGGCCTCACCTAACGCCCTCCAATCATATTACATTCCCTCTTGCATATCAGGGGGTATTTTACTGGTTTGTATGTGTCACAGGCCGTCTCACTGTTATTTGTGTGTTTCCTTTGCAGTTCAATTTATTGTCAACAAAGTATTTACCGGATGTCGTTGTGTGTATGTTTGTTTGTTGGACATCGTACTTGAATATATCATCTTTCGTCGCCTTTATCATCAAAAAATGTAAATATCACGCACAAGTACATTTAGGTATTTCAACATATAAGCGTTTGATATATCAGTCGAATATATTCGATTTGCTGCAGCATTAGCAAAACAAGAGATGCTCCTAGAAAAATATTATTGAAGGATTTTTCGTGGTTAGAATGAAATCTTTTTGTAATTTTTTGATATTAAATTTAAAATGATTGACACGTATGTGACAATTAAAAACAAAAGTTTGTAATTACTTATTATGTATTGTACCTTAAAGTTTTAAGCATATCTTACAGACATAACAACAAAAAAATATATATTAAAAAAAAACATATATAAGGACAACTGAAGAAAAGGGATGCGAACTAGCTCTCCAGCCGGCTGAGTGTAAGCCAGAAAAGAGAAAATTCTATTAAGGTAAAGACTAACCTTACTGCAGTCCTGATTGGATGGGAATTTTAGGCAGATGACTGAAGGGTCGTATTGTTATGTAGATGTTTCTAGGCTGGAGAGAAGAATGTGGCTGTGCGTTCCTGTTAAAAACCTTAATACCGTGACCGTCTCTTCCGTCTTTCGAAACAAACCACTATTCTACAAGCAAAAGTCCAGATTATCAAGTGTGTTTTGTTTCAAGGCGCACGAAGATCCTGCCTTATTAAAGCAATAAGGTTCGCAAATACCCAATTTAGGAGATGGTTGTAGTGCAAGATGATGATTAGTGATTATTCAAAATATAACCAAATGCTCATTATACAAGGTGGGCCAAAAGAGGTCATCCGATGTTGCTTGGCTCTTACTTTTTTCCTAATAATTCTTCGGTTATGTTTTTTTTTTGGACCATAAGAATTTTATTTGTCAAGTCGAGAAGATGATATACGGAAAATAGGCATCGTCAAAATTGATTGCTAGTTTTATGGCATTTTTCATCACTTAGGCGAGAACTTCGGGCGACATATTCTCGCACTCGTGTCTAATTGTATCTTGAGGGCTTCGAGTATTTGGGATTGTTCACATGGGACTTAAAAAACTCAACAAAAAAGTCTCAAACGGTTTAATCAGGCAATCTGGTGGGCCAATGTAAATCGGCAAAATGAGATATAGGGCGATCCGGGAACGCCGCGTTTAGAATATCAGTTGTGGCTTGCGTAGTGTGTGCCGTTGCTCCATCCTGGTGGAACCACATGTTTTTCAGTCATAGTTCGTCCAATTGCGGCAGAAACAACTTGGCGTACATGGCCCTATAGCACACACGGTCCAGTGTTGTCGTTTGGCCAGCTGCATTCTTAAAAAAATAACACGATGACTTCTCCAGCGTGAACAACGCACCTTGTAGACTTTTTTAACGGGTGAGATGGCTCGTCATGCATCATTAGTAGATTTCTGGTGCCCTAGAAGTGATTGTTTTGCTTGTTTACGTACACCCTTAGGTGGAAATCAGCCTCATCACTCATTATGACTTTGCTCAAATAATCGTCCACTTCAGCCTCGTCCACTTTAGGCCTGCTGCCTGTTGACCGCGTTTGGCGGTCAACAGGCAGCAGCTGATACACGTACTGAACTTTGTACGGGAACATGAGTAGGTTTTTGATGAAAATTCGGCTAAGGGACGACTGGCTGATGGATAATTGCAGGCACGGCATCTGGTCGATGAGCATAGACGTCTCCAATAAAAATTATAACATATGTACGATAACATTAAAGGATCGATAATTTTCTTACACGTGATCTATGTTGGATGGAGACGATTCAATCAAAATGTTGTTTTCATACAATAAGTGCGTCTTAGGCTTTTTTTAAAGTAGAAATCCCACACCTTTCTAGTGCTTTAAACCATTTCGCGTTTTGAAGAATGGTAGTTTGAGAAACTCGGGTGTGTTAATTTCGCCAAATCCAAACAACTTCATTTTAGCAACTTTAAGCACTAGCAGACTATAGGTTTTAATTTTTTTTTGCGGCTGAGATATACAAGCGGTTTTTTAAGCGTTCTTACTTTCGGTTTTTCAGTTCGCGATCCATATTTCATACTAAAGGTAATGAAACATTTCTTAAGGGTCTCTTAATTAAGGAATTTCAAATAAGCAAATGATTGGTCTACGTAAATGTACTGGCTCTGGGGATGCTAGAAAAATTCTCTAGGTTAGCTAGTTGCAAAACAAACCCTGGCCACATTTAAACTTTAAATATTTTAATGCAGGAACGAAGTCGACTTCAGCCGGACCTTAGATGGTCTTTTGTTCACAATGTTGGTTGGTGATATCCACCACCCGATTCCATCCGGTTTGATACCAAAAACTCTCAAAGTTTTTTTTTGCTAGTTTTATATACATCATTTTTTTAAGGCAAATGGAAGTTAAGTTGGTGTTTAGAATCCAAATTCCTCAGCTGATAGGGTAAAAAGCTCACAAAATAAGAATTCTGTTAAATTTTTCCATATTATTAAAAAATCTTAGTTTAAAAAAATTAGGTCATTTCTGTATCGAGAGAAATTATAAAAGAAGTTTTGTCAAACATTTATTATTCTTTGAGTAAAAAAAAAATAGTCCTTTTATGTTTAAAAAAAACCTTAAAAGTATTTTGACAACGTAAAAAAATCAAATTTAAAATTTGAATTCTTTAATTAACAAAATCATTTTAGTCATCAAAAATAATACAAAGCGTCAACAATATTAACATGATACTTGAATTAAACATTAAAACCAGAGAAAATATCAAAGCACTTTCGAGTTTTCACAGTAACTGGCATTGGGGAACTTTAATAATAATTCATAAGGGTTAAGGTTTATACACTTTATGGAAGTATGTTGCTGGAGTTAAGCTAAGTATTATGATGCTCATGTTGTGATATAAAATTCATTTGAAAATTTTCCATTGTTTTTTTAGACTGTTTGTTGAATTACGTTTATTTTTACTTTTTAAAAATAATTTTTTTTTGTTCTTTTTCACAACTGACAACATCACGACTACGCCAATCGGTCAAGTAGTCGACACAGACAAAACAACCTTTACTTAAATTTGGCTTAAATGAACGAATGAAAAAAAGGGGCAACAATACAAGTAGTTAAAACTAACGGTTTTATCCTTGGTTGACTAACCAGCCTGTCTGTGAGAGATTGAAATGATTATGAATGCTACTAAGTCCACATTGTTCTCAATGTCAGTGGAAAAGGCCAAATTACTAAACAAAAAGAAGAGGAAACAAAGAGAAACTAAAATAAGAATAAGTCAGTTTACCAAAATGCAAGGTATTAAAGCACAAATTTTGTATTTTTTTGCTGCTTTATTTTTGATGTTTTTTTCTGATATAAAAAGGAATAAAAAACAAGTAAGAGCACTATATTCGGTAGTGCCGAATTTTATATACACTTCAAATTAATCTTTTTCTATACCCAGCCATCTGTTCTAATCAAGTTCGTTATCCAAATATTGTAATGAAAATACTTTGTGTCAGATTTGAAGTTTTTAATAAAATTTGAACGTATATATATAAAGCAAAAGTACGTATAATAGAAATACATAGTAGAAGGTTTGAGGTCGAGGGTTTTAATAGTTTTCGACAATATTCGTTTAAAAGTTTAATATAAATGTTTGCTTTTTTTGGTTATTCTTATGGAAGGTTCTCTACCCTCTTCTCTTTGCCAACTTTTTTCCCAAAATGTAGGCGTCATGGTCCAATTTATACATGTAGAGCGTTTACAGTCGGTAGCTGTTATAGTTTTCCACACAAGGAGTATGAAAAATATGACGAAAATTGTTAATTTTAATGAAAGCTTCCCCTCGCCCTGCTCCTAACTAAATAATTTTTTTACAAAACGTAGCCCTTTGTAACCGTTTACTTTTCGTAGATCATTTGAAGTCGATAACTGTTACAGTTTCCGAGATAAAGCGCATCGAAAATTTGTCGAAATTTTTTTTTGTGTTGTCCTGCTCCTATAAAATATTTTTTTCCAAAATGTAAGTCTTTTTTTCCAATTTCTACTTGTAGATAGCTGCTTAAGCTTCTGAGATATAAAGTGCCGAAAATTTGACAAAAATTTTTCAAAAAATTTTCATTTATTGTAAGTTGCCTTCTGTTTGTGTTGTATGTGGGGATCTGCATGTTACAACCAAGTGCGACAAACCAAAAGATGACGCTAGGGTGAAGAAGTGCAGCAATTGCGGTGAAAATCACACTGCCAACTACAAAGGTTGTCCTGTCTTTGATTTAGTTAGGCGCTTATCTAAGCCTAAGGTAGTTCCTGCCCCTCACCAGCCGTTAAATATACCAACAACAAACATTCCCCAGTTAGCACAGCCCACTACAAGTCAAATTTCTTACGCCAACGCAATAAAGTCAAACCAGTTAAATGCACAAAGGCCAAACCAACCAACCACACAACAACAAGTGCCAACAAGTGAACCAATTGGTCCCAATTTTAGCCGCCTGGAAGCCGTAATTGACAATATGGTCAAACAATATGGCGCAAATGGCTAGCATGATGCAGGAAATGCAGAAAATGCAGTCTGTTCTTCTGCAGGCCATGCTTAAAAGACCATGAACTGCCTCAGGGTTTGTTTCTGGAACGCAAACAGCATCTGCCAGCACAAAAACGAGCTCGAACATTTTTTAATACACCATAAAATTGACGTCATGTTGATTTTCGAGACTCATATGACATCTAGGAGCACTTTTAAAATTAGTGGATACAATTTTTATGATTCAAAAGATCCAAGGGATAGATCCTGGTGGCCTATCTGAATGTTATGTGCAAGCAACAAACGTCGGCATTAATGAACTTTTCCCTTACCTAGTTATTTCGTCAGTTTATTCTCCACCGAAATTCTCCATAACGAAGGATCAGTGCAACAGTTTTTGCAGGTCTTTAGGTCCCCGTTTCATAGCTGCTGGTGACTATAACGCCAAGCACACGTACTGGGGCTCCCGACTAATTACTCCCAGAGGTCGTGTCTTGTATGATGCAGTGTCTGAAACGAGACTTTATGTTATTTCAGCTGGACAACCAACCTACTGGCCAACGGACCACAATAAAATTCCAGACGTAATTGATTTTGGCGTAGCAAAAGGTATATCCTCGGAGCTAGGTACAACAAAATTTTTTCTGACGATGTGGAAAAACTTTTATCAGAAAAAAGGAGAGCCCGAAGAGAATGGCAAAAGCATAGATCACCCCAAGTTAAATCTAAGCTAAAGGAATGTACAAACCAATTAAAATGCTTGTTGGTGGTTCACAGAATGGCATCACTGAAGGAGTACCTGGAAGGTCTAGACGTGACTCCTTAGACAAAGTATTCCTTATGGCGATCAGCCAGACGTCTTAAAAGACCTGTTATTGAAAAACCACCACTGCGCAATCTGAGAGGATCCTGGGCTAGAAATGACGAAGAAAAATGCGAGCTGATCGCAAATCATTTCAAAAACGTACTCACCCCCAATATATTCGTGAGGGAGATACCGCCTGTTGTTGTTAGACGTCCTTTAGATATACGTTTCCGATTTGCAGATGCTGTAGAGGCTATCGCTAGTCTAAATGGCAAAAGAGCTCCTGGCGTTGATAAAATAAGCAACAAAGTGCTCATAGAGCTGCCTTCTACTGCTAAAAGGATCCTTCTTTTTATTTTTATCGTGATTATTCGGCTTGAACATGTTCCGTCTATATGGAAAATTGCCTTAGTAAAGATGATTCTCAAGCCTGGCAAAGATCCCTCGAAGGTAGAATCTTACAAGCCCATTAGTTTGTTACCCAAAACGTCAAAATTGTTCGAGAAACTGTTAAAAAACAAGCAAAATCCGATCCTGAATGACAACAACTGCATTCCAAATCACCAATTCGGCTTTAGAAGTCAACATAGTACCATCGAACAAACTCACAGATTGGTACAGGCTGTAAGAAAAGCCTTTGAGGAAAAGAAGTACTGCTCCGATCTTTTAATCGATGTTTCACAAGCTTTCGACAAGGAATGGCATGAAGGCCTTTTAAAGAAACTAAAGCTGAACCTTCCAGCTAATATTTTCAACCTTTTAGAAAAATACATAATAGGCCGACAGTTTATGATCAAAGGGGGAAACCAAATAAGTTGTTCCCAACCAATAGAGGCTGGTGTACCTCAAAGGAGTATCCTAGGTCCAATTTTGTACTTGCTTTACACGGCAGATATGCCAACCAATAGTTTCACACACACGTCGACATTTGCTGACGACACTGCTTTTCTTAGTATTCACAAAGACCCTAAAGAGGCTTCGAACTAGCTGCAACAACACGTAACCCAAGTTGAGAAGTGGGCAAAGTTATGGGGAAAAAAGATAAATGAACAAAAATGTACTCACGTAACTTTTACTTTATCCAATCACTATCAACAACCATAATGTGCCTCAACGATCTGAGACAAAATATCTTGGTATTCACCTAGATCGCCGCCTTACATGGATGCGAAGCTAACGCAAATGAAACTTAAAGCTGCTCAAATCCACTGGGTAGTTGGTAGAAACTCTGTGCTTCGTCTTGATTGTAAACTTCTACTCTACAACTCGATTTTAAAACCAATTTAATTTGGCGCTACGGTATACAATTATGGGTCACTGCTTCCGCCTCCAACATCGAAAAAATCCAACGCCGTCAAAACAAAATTCTAAGAATGATAAAAAGAAGGGATACTATTGCTCTTAGATGAAACCTTTGCAATTAGTTAACTTTATTGTGAGAACTTAAATTTTCGTCTGGTACTGACTGGACTAGTATTAATTACTTAGTCCTAAGATTTGAATACTTATTGTTAGTTCGCCTAAGCGAAGATTCAATAATAAAATATATGAAGAAAACAAAAAAAAAAATGTAGGGGCCTACCCCATTTCCGTGCTTTTATTCAACTATTTTTTCAAAAATGTGGGAGTTATTGTAAAATTTCATATAACAAAGAACCAATTTTGCTGATTTTGAATAGCAAAAACGATTTCTGTGTGACTTTATTTGGGTCTGGAAACTTGATTTCAACAGATACACAGATGGAGAGACGGAAAAATAGGCAGATGGACAGACAGACGTGGCTATATCGAATTTCCTATCTAAAAGGATCCGGAATATGTATAATTTATTGTAGAAACTACATACGGAATGACAAACTAATATATACCCTTATCACCATGTTAACGGCATAATAATAAAACACACAAAAATCACCATCGAAAAAACCAAAGGAACGTCAAATGTTAAAAAATGATTAGTCTGTCTACATGAAAGTGTGGATAAGGCAATCTATTTTTCTCTTGTTAAGCTTTCTTTTGGTTTTTAGTTTTTGTGCAATCTTTTTATTGTATTGTGCTTTTTAATATTTTTTTAAACTTTATTTACTTCCGTTTCCGTTGTAAAAAAAATATAAAAAATTAGTTACAAAGAATTTATATAATTTCTTGCACTTTAATAAATCAATTAAGTTTGTGGTATTGAAAGTTTCAGTAGTAATAGAACTTGTGTTTCAATTCTTTTATAATTCTAATGGCTGAAACTGAAGGTTTTTTTTTTGTGGGGTTACTATTCTCCACGTCTTTGAGTGGGTAGTTTCTAAAGAGTAATTTCTAACCATCTAGCTCTGCCAGTGTTTATTAACCTTTATAAGGTTAATAAAAAATGTTATTTTTTTCTGAAGATTACTGCATTTATTTTTTGATATTTTATGACTTTTATTTATTTACAAATCTAAACAGCTATTAGAGGTTTTTAAAGGAATATATTTGCAAAAAAAATATTTATTTAATTTTTTACACTTAAGGTCTTCGGGTCAAATTTGACCTAGAGTAAAAAGCTTGAGTTTCTGCATTGCTAAACAGGGCGTTGTGTGACATAATTAAGCTTTAGTACCAATTAATTTTAATTTTCTTATATATTGAGCTTTGGCATCACTAAATTATAATGTATCTGTCTCTTGTGCTCTCATTACACTAGTAGTAATGAAAACGGGGGATCACCGGGATATTTTTTTACTTTTGCTTTACGAAACTAACGTGTTGTTGTTGTTTGATTACGCTGCAATAGTTATCGTTCAACAAATAAACACGGGACAAATAAAATAAAACGTTTCAAAATTTGAAATTGTGGTCTTTGTTTTTTCGTGCTTCGTCAGACAAGGAAGAAATTTGTGTAGAAGGTGAAGATCAACTGAAATATGCCGAGCTATCTGAGAGTTCTAGTGAGAACGAAAGTGAGATTGTGCCTTCTCAGGCGATGATATTAAAATATGGTAAAATAAAATATTTCAAGGAACTTTTTACAAAAAGATATGGAAGAGTCCGAACGAAAAACATTGTCAGCATGTTACTGGGTTTCACGCGATATTCATGTTCAAGAATAACGAAGGAAAAGATGTCCAGTTTTCAGTTATTTTTCCCACCTCCTGCAATAAACATAATTTTGAAATATACCAATAATGAAGGTAAACGTGTTTATGGTAATGATCGGTCTGATGTTGATGGCACAGAATTTTTTGCATATATTGAAACACTTTTGCTACCTGAAGTGTACGGGTAAAATAATGAAATTTCGGAAAGATTGTGGGATAATAAGAAAGGTAGATCGATCTTTAGAGCAATCATGACATTGAAAAGATTTAAAAATTTTTAAGAGTAATAAGATTTGACTTCAGGGACACTCGCAGTGAATGAAGAATTTTAAATAAGTTTGCACCAATTCGTGAATTGTGGAATCAACGGATTGACATATAAACAAACCTTTACAATCCATCTCAAAGTGTTACTATTGATGAGCAGCTAGTTGTATTTAGAGGACGATGTCCACTACGTCAATACATACCATCAAAACCAGCTAAATATGGTAGAAAATTTTGGGTACTTTGCGATCGTGCTACAAGTTATGCCTGAAATTTTCAACCGTATACGGGCAAAAAAAGGAGCTATACCTGAAAAAAACAATGCGTGTAGTTTTTGATTTGACAGTTCGTTTTGTCATGCTTTTCATCCTATGACTTCCTATTACTACCCTAAGCTTCGAGTTGTTAATGTTAACTTTCGCAATAAAACACCCCATAAATATTGCAGTATCACTCCTTTACCTTTCCTGATTTCGGCCACGATGCCTAAAAATTGTTTCTCCTTGCATTCACCGACATGTGTAGGGATATAGGATTAGACTGTATCAATAGATATTTCTTTTGAAATTGTATAGTTTAATTGATTTTATTCGGTCTTTATTAGTTTTCACTCTATCACTTAAGGTAAATTTTAGACATGAGAAAGCCAACATCACTTAACCTTATTTGTCTAAATGGTTTGACGGTGATTATTAACCCCAGCTTTTAAAAGGCGGCTTTTTTCTGAGTGTGGCCATCTTACATCAGTAAGGTTATGTAAGCTACTGGCTAAGATAGGCTACCTTTTTTGCTTCTAATAATGCACTTAAAACCCATGCTGTAAGTCCCGATCCATTTTTCATGCTTAGTATTATCATAAGTGTATCCAATGAAGATTTTTAGATGAATTAGTTGGGACTTGGTAAGTAGAGATTTCCTTTGAAAATCCGATTCTGTTAACTTCATTGCAATGCCTCATGGTAATGCTTCTGACTGGCTTCGTTGTAAAACATTACCTTATCTAACTATGACTTTAGTTGCTACCGTGGACTCGAGAATAAGTTCTAGGTCTGATAATTCTAAATGTGTTCTCGTAGGCTCTTATCCTTTACCTTAATTTACCATAAGATTGTGAATGTTCAAATTTTCTTCCTATAGAAAAAACTGTATTTAAATCATTTGCTTATTTTGAATAAAAATTTTATTAATTTTTGAGGAGCCTTTTTTACAATAGAAAAATGCCATTTGCGCAGCATAAATTTAATGAAAAGGGAAATTTAAATACCTGTCAAATTTATGCCATTTTTCATAAATTTTTTTCATAATAAATGATTTTTGATATTTCGTCTTTTTTTATTGAGCGAGTTTTAACTTTAAAGTTTAATTTATATTTCATATCATATACTTTGATTATGCACTAATTTATGGCAAAATATTTTAAATATTCACTTAGTTTATATGAAACGCATAAAAAATTAACTGAGTTAAGCCAACTACAACAATCCCAACAACTTAAATATTAATTAATGCCAGCGGATATAACAAACATTTTTAAATACCTGCACATACTGTTTTATAGATAAGAGGTCTGATTACATAAATATATGTGCAGTGACAAGCGAAATTTATTATAAGTAACGGGTATCGAACAAACGATATTTATACGTTCGTTCCTTTGTTCATACAAACATATTGTTAATAACTGTTGGCAACATTGACCATAAATATGAAGCCTGGTTAAACCATAATTTTACTTTGGAGAATGTTAAAGGGTTAACAATGCTATTATTAAAGTTAAAATTCAATATTTTTTTACAAATCAATTTCCATTTAATAAAATATAACATTTTCGGAAGTTATAGCCAGAAATGTAAGCAGAAGTAGGTTTAGTTGCAATATAGCGCAAAAAATTTTATGGGAGTCCCTATTGTATTGTTGGTATAATATTTTGCATAAAAATTTATTTAAATGTTTATGATTTAACACAATCTATTTTTGTTATCTTTACAAAAATACAAAATCCATTTATGTTTAGGCACTTTTAATATCAAATATGTGTTTAAGTACACACAAAAGATAAACAAAGTTATTATTAATTTAGTAAAGCCGTAGCGCTGTCAAAAGTACGGTGAGTAGGGATTTTCTTAAGCCACTCAGGCAGAAATATGCGAATCTTAAGAAATGTTTTAAAGATATTGTACTAGATCTGTAAGCACGAAATTTTTATTTTTTAAAAATATTCGCCCTCTGCATTTCCTTTTTGTGTTTAAAAAAGTAAATGTCAAAAAAATTCAAAATTTCATATCAAATCAATATATCTTACATTGACTTCCTCAAATATTCATAATAAGCAGGGCTCCTGAAATTAACTGATTACAATTTTGTAAAAAAAAATAAAAAATTTTCCTTTAAAATAAAAAAACTTTACATTTCTAATGTATTAAAAAAATCTAAAATAAGACTCTTTAGAATAGCTGATAATATTTACTTCTTATACAAATGTATATTAACATAAATTTTCAATCCAAAAGGTCAGGTTAACAGTGTCCGAATTCTAACACAAACAAATTGACCCTACAACAGAAAAGAAGAAAATGTGATACAAAAACCGTAACAGATTAGCTGCAACACAAAAACCAAAGACGCTCATCTGGCGTTATCAGCTCAGCATCGAGGCAATTTTATAAACTTGGTAAGTTTGTGTTGTTTTGATATTAAGAGTATTTTACTAACATCGGGACAGTGTCGTTTTAATTGTCTTTTTCGACATCGGCAAGTTTGATTTGTCTAGCACAAATTTCTTACTTTAAGTATGTTAAGGACAAAAAGTATTGAATTAAGACTAAAACAGTACTTGATTGAAGCTTTAAAAGATGAAGTTAAACGTAAATAGGATTAATGAAAAATAATTTGTTTTTAAAATGAGGTTTTACTCAAGTTTTATTTATAATTCTAATTCAATCATAATTGTTTTTTATTATTTTAAATATTTTTTCTGTACTTGCTGTACCTGGGATTAAAAGCTGGGTTTTTTTGAGTTGCAACACCAGTGCGCTACCATCTCGG
Source organism: Melanophora roralis (assembly GCA_963583895.1). Taxonomy (NCBI): domain Eukaryota; kingdom Metazoa; phylum Arthropoda; class Insecta; order Diptera; family Rhinophoridae; genus Melanophora; species Melanophora roralis. Next base: position 41,701,406 of record OY757190.1, read on the forward strand.
CCACGGATACACTTTCTTTTTGAATGTTAAAATATATTTAAAAGTAACAAGTTTTTTCTGATTTTATAAGTAATTCCGTATAGATTTGATTTAAGAAAGCCTAAGTACAGATCATAGCTTAGAACTTCAATTACGACTTTGGATGAATTCAGAAATTAAATTCTTGATTTAAGAACGTGTGTTTTCTTTCTGTGTACAAATGTTCGCATTTGAATGAGTTTTTATTAAGTGCGTATTAAATTTGACTCTTGCTGCAAGTTCTATTACTAACTTTCAGGAGTTTTTTATGTTATTATTGGCCATATATAAATGTATTTGTTTAGACAATATATCGTGTTAGTAAAAAATAATTTACTAGAAACAGTGTGGTAATAAAATATTAGTTTGTGTATATCGCTTGGAAGTTTTTGATACTTGGCGTTAATGCTGGACCTGCAATAAGCTTATAGTTACTACAGAGCTGTACTAAAATTATTTAAAAAAAATAATTTTAATTTTTCCTCGTTTTCTAGCTTACCTTGTTTGTGAAAAAATTTAATTGAGTATTGTTCGCACACTTGCTGCACACATATTAACATGAATACAAGCTTATGTTAGGTTCTGCAATATCCCTGAAGATAGAATAATTAGCATGTAGTAGCAAATTTACTGTGTTCAGGCTAGTTGCATATCCTTTCTTATAATATATCGAGGTAACGATTTGAACATAAGATTGTGTTAAAGGGGCAAATAGTTAAGTTGCATTTAGTCATAGAATAGATAAAACGTAATTTTTTTTTATTTACAGCATGGTTTCTGCATTAAATTTTTTCTATACTTATTACTAAGGGCAGCCGATATTTATTTTTTTAGTTTTGCTCTTTTTTGACTGGTTAAAACCAAATAGTAAATAACACTGATTTAAGTAAAGCGTTTGATAAGGTTAACCAGAAACTTCTTATAAAAAACTCGAATTGATTTTTTCTAACCTAAAAAAACAGTACGCAAAACGTTCTTTTCAAAGAGGTTATCCCTAAATCTATAGATGTTACTTCTCGTGTGCCATAAGGAGGTCATCTTGGTCCGTTGCTATTTTCTCTGTTCATCAACGACTTACAAAACTATATTACAAATTTTAACGTCTTAATGTATACTGATGACGTAAACATTTTTCTTTGCTATAAAAGACATGCCGATCTAATCTTTCTTCAAAATAACTCAGATGCTTTTTATTCTTGATGAAACTGCAACCTTATTGAATTAGGACCTGCAAAAAGTAAATATATGTGCTTCTGTCGGAGATGTTATGCTATGTTTTAAACGGTCATAATTTAAATAGACTAAGTCCTCTTAAATTTCATCAATCATATCTCTTTAATTGTAAATAAAGCCCAGTTGGTACTTGGATTATATAAAACTCTGGGCAAAAAAATTAGTGAGCCGTACCTTACAAAGCAAATGTATACATCTCTTGTAAGACCTATTTTAGAATATGGTTCTGTAATTCGGAGTCTATCGTACAAAGCTTACACTAAAAACATCGAAGCAGTTCAAAAAAAGATCCTGCTATTATGTCTTTGAAATGTTAATATTATAGTGCTGCCAACGCTCAAAATCCGTAGAACAAAGTTATATGTTACGTTGTATTTAAATTAGTAAGTGGAAATATTTGTTCTGACTTTCTGTTGTCTAATATTTCTTTTAATATTTCAACTCGGCCTGCACGTAATTTTTGTTTATTATCGGTTAAAGTATTTAAAACAGACTATGCGAATTTTGATTCGTTTTTTAAAATATGTACAGAGATCAACAAAATGTATAATCATATTGATTTTTCTTTAAATGTTATTATACTAAAAAGTAAAATTATTTTGTTATTAAAAAGCTAAATAATGTTTTTATATAGATTTATAGTCTGTAAGGATCTTATATTTATAGACCTAATATTGAATAAATAAATAAATAAATAAATAAATAAATAAATAAATAAATAAATAAATAAATAAATAAATAAATAAATAAATAAATAAATAAATAAATATTAGTTTTAGATGCGTATGTACATGTATTTAATATTTACTTATTAATAAATATATGTATGTATTTAGGAATTATATATTTATATATTGTTTGGCTGTTTATTTTATTGCATTAAGGATAAATTGAATATAGGGAAAACATAAACAATAAGAACAATAATTTTGTTTTTAATATTTCAGCGATTTGCGGTTCGGACTATCATTATTTTAAAAATACAATATATCTCTTACATGTGGTGGTAATGACAATTTTACAATTAAATCTAAAAAATTATTCAAACTGGTTTAAAGAGTTATTCAAAGCTTTAACTGCACAAAACTACTGACTTTGAGTGGAAATTAATTTTGTCAGTAATTTTCTAGTTATATTTTACTTTGTAAATGTTAAGCCTGATACTTTCGGGTAAAAAAAAGGAAATCGAGCTAATTTTGTAAGTTTAGGTTAGTTGTTTTTTCTTGATGTCTGAATTTAAATAATATATTGTGTTAATTTAAATGAATATCTTGTTGTAGGGTTTTAAAATGAATATCCACTTATTTTAAGTAGCATTTTCGGTTGATTTTTCGTAAATAATTTTTTGAGTGTATGAAAGTTGAAAAAATATGCTTGATTTTGCGCGAATGCAGATCAAAAAACATTTAAACCAAATAAATTATCAAAAATATGTTTTTGGCTCGCATTGTATATGCCAACAAAAAAAAAAAAATTTAAGCAAGGCTGTTAGTTTCACAAATTAAAAAAAAATAGGCTTAACAAACAAGAACAGCTCAAGAATATATAAATTACATATTTCAAAGATGCAAACACAAATATTCAAATGTATAAATAAGTATGTATGTGGGCTTATGCTAAACTAATAAATTTTTAAATGGTATTTTAAAAGAAAATAAACAAAATTTTTTTATATAATGCTTACTGATTGCTTAGAGAATAAGCTTCAATAATATTAAATGTTTAATTTAGAAGAAAACTGTGTTTACCAGTAAGAGCAACATGCAAAATTTTAGGAAGTAGAAGTGATGTTAAAGTCGTTTATATACTTACTTACCTTGTTTAAATTTTTTTTTGACACATTCGTTTTCGAGGTAAAATGTTATAACTACTATGCAGAAAATGAGTGAATATAAATTAAAAGAGTATACAACAGATAAATATATATTTTTGGCGACTTGTTTAAATAAGTAGAAAATTAACTACATTTTAAAATGTTTACGAATCGTAAGTTGGGGTCTTTATTTGATTTAAACAAGTTCTCTACGATTTTTCGTTTAACTAGTTTTTTTTTAGGATCGTAGTATTAAATTATCTTCAAAGCTTCAAGGCGCAAAATTTTTGAGATTTTCTTTGAGCTGAAAAAGTACGCCACACATATTTTTTTCTAGCCGATTGTTAATACCTTTTTATAGAGTAATTGAAAATTCAAAAACTTATTTTTTTGGATCACTTATAGAAAGCAGGGGCCAAGTCGTCGCATTCGATTCGAATCGAAATTTTAAAATTCTTATTAGAATTCCTATACCTAAAGCATTGACAACTCGATCGATCGAGTGAAATTTCGATTCGAATCGAATGCGACGATTTGGCCCCAGATATATATATATACAGTTACTTAATAGCCCTGTCTGGGCACTCTTTCTGGTGCTCGACACAATTGGTTTTATTTAAATAAAAAGAAAATACATCGACTTTGGCCGAAAGCCGGGGAAAAAGAAAAAGAAATTTGTTTGTGAATTAATGGCACAAATTCCCATGAAAGTTGGCATGAAAAAATTTTCTAAATGTAAAAACGGCATAGCCCGTAACCAAAAAACCTACTTTAAAAGCATTTTTGGGCAAAACTGATTTGAAAATAGCTCTCTTCACAAAATTTTACGAATATGTATCATTAAAAATCAAAGAGCAAACCCTATAAATTAAAAAAAAAATGAATGCTTTTTAAACTCACAAGTTTTTTATTTAAATAAAAGAAAGTCAAACAAGTTTTTAAGAGATTGGTCCCTTATCAAAGGTACCTACATTAATTAACCTATATTAATTATCTACATTAATAAGTTACCAAAAGGAACGGCTGGCCTGCCTGCCCTTTTCTTTTTTCTTGTAGTGTAGGGTATGATATGGTCTGACTTTCTTTCTTATGCTTATTGGGTTTAAAAATTTTTCTTCTTAACCACACATACAAAAATACTAACCAATACAAGCACTATTATATGGTTAAGTAAAAAGTAAAGAAATAAAAAGTTCTGGGAAGTAAAATACCATCACGATTTTAATAACAAAACTTTGTTAAGAATTAGTACAAGTAAATAAGGAGAACGTATTACTATTAAAAAACTTTCTAAATTTTTATGTATTTTGTTGGATTAATACATATATGTCAAACAAAGATATGTCTTGCCAAAATTATAGCAACAAAAGTGTATATAAGATATTATTATGGGCAAAAAAAAAATGACATGCATAAATATAGGTAAATGTAGTGCGCCCTAAAATATCCTTAATATTTGTAGAAGGCTCATTTTGCAGAAAATATATACCCCACATAAAATAATTAGTTTTTTAAATCTTGTTTATTTAAATAAATGAATGAAAAAAAGTAGGATGTGAATTTAAAAGAAAATTTGAAAGTTTTAAAAAAGATTTAAAAAATTTGTGCCTATCATGACCTAAATATTACATATTAACACCTATTTTGGTTGAATAAAGTATTTATTGTTTTATTTTATTTAATATAATTTTTTAAATTTTTTACCTTAGGCCTTAAAATGCGTGTGTCGCTTTCAAAAATGTATTTTTTGGCTCTTTCAAAGGCAATCCTCATTAGCTTTAATGGGATCGAGCAAAGCAGCCTGTAGATAACAAAATACAACTGTTTTTTATTTTTAAATAATCATTTGTTTAAAAAAAATTTATAATGAGAGCCATCCGCTAAAGTCGGGACAAATTCGTGCTAGTTGTTTTTCTACAAGGTAGGCTTAAAGAAATTACCCTATTGGAAGACGCTCTTATCTTTGAAAATGACGGCCAATTTCATATCTGTTTTAACATTTATGAACTAGGCAGATGTAGAATACAAGTAAACAAGCGATACGTTCCTTAAGAGCACGGAATAATGGTTTCTGTTTTTTTGCGTAACAATTTTTTAACATTTATATTTTTTTAATCTATATATGTAGATATATTTTTACTGACTGTTGGTTCAGTCAGTAAAAATTGCTTTCAAATGATTTCTAAAAAAATAAGAACAAGACTTTGAAAGTTTTGCATACTTTTATATGCTTAGGTGTGAACAAGTTACCAAAATTATATTTTTTTTGACTTTTTGGTACTTCTTGTTATATGGGTCTGATATAGGGGCCCCAAGTAATTTTTTTTAGCAACAAACAGTAGTTGCCTTTATATGAAAATGCCCTAAATTCGTCTTATTGCTTTTATAAATAAATATGCTTATTTGGTTTTATGTTGTAATTTAAACAAGGCACTGATGTTTTAAGGTTTTTTTTTGTCCAAGGAGTCGGGATTATGTATGGCGCTAAAAGGCGAAAATTAAATAAGCTGAAGTAAAAAATATTTTTTTTCGCTGCAACAAGAAAATATTTTAAAAATAATTTTTTTTCTATCTTCTGCATCATCCATTTAATTTTTTTGGAGTTAAAAACAGATTTAAGATATAATATGAAATACATACAAAAAATTAAATAGTTTTTAGGTATCTTCTTCAATTCGCTTCTTGAGGTTAGTACTTTTACGTATGAGCAATATTTAAGGGTTTATAGTTTTGCAGAATTAATCATACGTCCAAGGTGCTTGTTATAACTTTGATATGTTTACATTCATACCTACTTCTGTGTTAATTTCGCACTACATTTGTGAGCATCTCTTTAACCATTAAGTAAATAAACATGAAAAATTTTCCTATAAACTAATTAATTGTTTAAAGTATAAGTGCATGAGTTATGTTTGTATGTTATGTAATAAGGAATGCATGTGCATATTTGCATTAATTTTAATTATATTATCTGTTAATTACAATATGAGAATTTAAGCATGATAATACAAAAAATACTGTTTAAGGCAGAGTTTTATGCAGGTTCGATTAAAAACAAAAAGTGCATTTCGTAATTATCACTTTAATTAATTTTTATTGTTACAAAATGTTGTACATCAGCAAAAATACTTTGCATTAAAAGAAAAACATGTTAAGTTGCATAATATATAATGATGTTATTAAATATAAACGTGGCTTTTTAAATTTAATCTGTTTTTTTTTGCTGTTCGGATAATTGTAACCAAAATGCATTTACTGTTAACAAAGTGAATGTAATTAATTAGATAAAGGTTGTTTCACGTAAGCATTTTTTCATCCAAAACAAAATTTAAAAACGTATCTATAAAAATTCAAAAATAGTTTTAACTTCTTTATTCTTGTTTCATACTCTAAATATATAAAAATTCAAACCAGTCAGCTATCTAGTTGATTTTAACAAATAGAAACTGACAATAACAAATTTGACAAGAAATGATTAAAACTTGCAAACAATATAATTCCCGCATCATGGATTCATATTCTGAAAAACTGTCATAGAGATACAAATGCAGTAGAAATGTCATTTTTTCATACAAAAATATAAAACTTTACACACACACACACACAAACATATAAAAATACAGGCTTATGATTTTATTCATGCACATACACATATATGACATGTAGTGGTATAAATGTTAATTCAAATGTTGCATTGCACGTTGGTCAAAAATCCATTTTTTCTGGCCAAAATGTATTTTTTTTTATTGTCTTGTTTTGCACTTTTTAGTTTTTCATAACATTATCAACACTTCAAATCACAAAAAAAAAATATTTTGTTTTTATATACCGTTATTTACTGTTAATGTGTACAGCGACAAATGTACAACTTTTCGATATTGTTGAACAATTTAGTGCGAGCAGTGGATTTGAAGTGTTTGGTCGAAGAATAATTTAGAAACAAAAAAAATTAAATTTAGTTAAAATATTTATGGATTATTAAGTTGAAAGTATTTTTTTATAATATATCTAAAGAACTTTTAAAAATATAATAGCTAGATTTAAAAAAACCTGCATTTTCTGAAGGCCTATAAAAAATATAAAAAAAAATTGTTTTTTTCGAAATAATTATAACATTAAAAAAAAGGTCCGAATTTGTCCGGTGCGAAACAAAATATCCGAAAATACTTATAGTCTATAGAGTATTAATCTGTAAATATATCCATCAACTTTTGTCAATTCTTAAAAATAAATCATTTTTTCTTAGGTAACGTTAGCATCAAAAATGCCAATCTTTTTAAAATATGGCTGCAAAATTCTTCAAAAGAGGGAAAAAAAGAGAGATTTTTTGACAAATATTATTAAAACAATCGTCATAAATAACTCTTCTGATGAGTACAGAAAAAAATTCCAAAAAAATTAGACTTTTTTGATTAAGTTTGGGCAAGAGTGGCGAGTCACAGTTCCTTAAAATATTTGAAGTCCCGAAATGGCAAGTGGCTTATATCTGAAGTAATTTTCAAAATATATAAAGTGAAAATAAATGTCCCATGTTCTTCTAGAGCTGGTCAGCCAAGCTTACTATATTCAGAAATGTTCGAGCACATCAAAAGAAGGGAAGCGACCGGCCTTTCATCATCAGAGCAAAATGAGACAAATTTAATAATTCATGCGGCATGTATTTCAGCTCGAAAAAGGGGGAAAAATAATTTAGCAGCTGTTTTAAAAAATAAAACTAAAATTCTAACGCGTCCATATTAAATCAGAGAGGTATGCTGTAAAAATTTCAAAGATCCTGTTTAACATTCTGACTAGAAACCGTTTGCATTTTTTTATTGAAAACGACTTCACAAAAAAGCAATGCTCTAATATTCGCATGGAAATTGCAACATATTTCCACCCTATTATAGACTTTTGGCAGTAAAAGCTCTCTGTAGGGCTAGCAATATATTTGTAAGTAAAAAAGTTGCAAAATTACCTTTACAAATGCTGTTGCAACATACTGCAGCAAGAATTGTAGAATGGCAAAAGGAAGTCATTTTAGGTATAATGAATATTGAAAATAGAGCACTAATTTCGTCAAAATTAATCTTAAGTTATGGATTTGACGGTAGTAGTGGCCAAGCTCAATTTAAGCAAGGTTTAAGTTATTCAAACTCACCTCAAAATACTGATTATAACCTCTTTGCAACCCCTGTAATACCATGAAGATTAATCGATACTTCAGGGAAACCTTTATGGTGTAATATTACTCCCCAATGAACTAGATATTGCAGGCCATTAAAGCTAGAATATTTAATAAGTGTTTTATTTAACATTAATACTTTTTTCATTTTTATGCATTGTATTGACTTAAACATGTTAGTCCTATCTAATATATTTTTGTTTGAAGCAAAGAAATATGTATGTCTAAAACAAACTTGAAGATCCTTAGGTTTACATAGGGTTTTTTTTATAAATTTTTTTAATATTAAATGCATACCTAAATTTCATATATTCGATAAAGCATTGTTATAGTAATTCACAATAACTCATTTATTAATAAAATAAATTGATATATTTTACAAAAATAGTTTTGGCCAAAAAAAATGAATTTTTGACCAATGTGCATTGGTTTGATTGTCAGTGGCTATGAATAAAACATAGCTACTACGTAATTACATACACAAACTAATAAAAATTTCAAAAATAACAACAAAAGAAAAGTAGTGACTAAATAGAAGCGAGACCAAACTAACAATTCAGCATGTTAAATGAACAAAATTGGGAAATTTTATATGTACAAGAACAATTGCAGAAATAGGAACAAATTCTAGCGCCAGCATTTGCAGAGAAACACAATGTGGGAGTTGCATTGAGACAAAACAATGGTAGCTAACGTCATTGTCCGCCAAATAGAACAAAAATCGTATTAGTTTGTCTAACTCCTATCGCTAGTTTTTGAATTCATTCATGTTTCTTCTTTTTTGAAATTAGATATTCGATGTCTGAGCTCTTGGAACGAAATACCAATCTTTTATTTATGCTGGTTTTACTCAGGTAATGAAAATTATTTTGATTTTTTATTCAGAACTTGTTTAAGAATTAATTGTTTAAAACTTTAGGAGGTTTAAAAAAATTTGTTTAGCTTTTATCAAAATGAACTCTTAGCCAATATATTTAAATAAGAAAAGGATTAAAGTGTTAAGTAAAAAAAATTATGTAAATTATTAACCGATTATATCGCGACTTTATAATAAAAAATGAAATGTCCATTTTGCTTGTTTATTTACTTGGCATGTAAAAAATTTTTTAGAACTACAAATCATGAATCATTTTATTTTGTAGGCAAGTTCCCAGTTCTCTTTTTTTATAAAAAAATGTTTAATAAAATTAAAGGCTTTCTCATGTTTTATTTTTTATAATGGACCGTGTGTCAAACTAGTTGATAAAAAATAATAAAATAAAAAGTGCAAATTAGGAACAAAGTCAGGACCTAGTTACTTAGTTTATGTTTAAGTAATTTCTATAAATCAAAAGTGCACAAAGGACCAATAGATGACAAATAAATTACAAAAAGGTCAGGATTGAGTTGTTTTAAGAGAACAAAGGCAGTTCATAGAGATCACATTTTTACAATTTTTGCCTTTATTATAACTAACAAAGAATCGCTTTGAGTTACCTTGTTGCGTATTTGTTCTCCATTTTAAAACTGCAAAATCCTTGGATGCTTCCCTCGAAGCATAAATGACACGTAATATCTAGCGGACACGGAATTGAATATAAAATTTCTAGACGATCAGTCAATTTAAATTGAAATTCCCCATGGCCAGAAAAGAGGTGTAGCTGAGCTATGGTTCCGAGTTAGGCTTTATTCTCTAAAAAGGGGTAGCCAAATAAGGCTTCAAAATAGGGGACCGCGGTTCTATGAAAGTTTTAACCATAGAAAATTTTCATTATTTTATTATTAAAAATTTTTTATTTTGCTGTACAAGATAGCCGTAGAAACATTTTGTTTCTTATTTTATTAAAGGCAGGACCTTTCGATAAAATAAATTATCGAAGTTTTGAAGTTGGAAACGTATTTCTATACTACGAATTTTGGGGTTTTAGGTCCCAAAAGGTTAGCTTATTTAAAAAATTAATTTTTAAAAACTGACTATATTCCTATACTCGATAAAAATACATAAAATTTTACATCCCAAACTTCCATTAGAGAGCTAAACATACATCTTTAAAGCTGGACTTTTCTTGCGTTTTTATTGCAAATAGTAAAAATTTAAACTTTTGGGGCTTAGGTGATTTTTTTTCAATACTTTCTGAAGTTAAAATAAAAATATAATAACGGCAAATTGCATCCCAAGGTAGAAGTATTATGATTTAATTTTTATTCTTTACTTTAATTTTTGTTGTTGCTCTTTTTTGGCTTATGGCTACAAAATAGTGGATTTCGGAAAAAAAGTAAGATAATTAATTATAAGTGTATTAGGGTACACAAATACAGTTTGTGTTAAGAACCCAGCTGATAATTAATTCGCAATGAAGTTTTCTGAAAGTGATTGTCAAATTTATTTATTTTGTTCGAAATTCTAAATTTTTTTTTTTTGTATTTCATATTTTTTATTATTGGATCTTCGCCTTTGGCGAACTAACAATAAGTATTCCAATCTTAAAACTATTTATTTTTTAGTAGACCAGCCAGTGCCAGACTAAAATCTAAGTTCTCATAATAAAATTAATTAATTCAGTAGTTTCATCTAAGTGCAATGGTATCCCTTCTTTTCAGACGAGTGTGCCCACTATGTTGCAAAATGTTTCGAGCGAGCGGATTTGGATGTGCTTCCAGCTTGTTTAAATACTTGTCCACATAGTTCAGGATTTCGTATTTTACAAGTGGAACTTCTAGATCTTTGTGGATGTTGCTGTTTTTAACGTACCAAGGAGCACTAGTTATCATTCTTAGGATTTTATTTTAACGGTGTTGAATTTTTTTAATGTTGGAGGCGGAAGCAGTGCCCCATAATTGTATCCCGTAGCACCAAATTGGTTTCAAAACTGAGTTGTAAAGTAAAAGTTTGCAATCAAGACGTAGCACAGAGTTTCTACCGATTAGCCAGTGGATTTGGGCCGTTTTAAGTTTCATCTGTGTCAACTTTGCATCTATATGTGACTTCCATGTGAGGCGGCGATCCAGGTGAATGCCAAGATATTTCGTCTCAATTCGTTGAGGCACCGTATGGTTGTTAATAAGAATTGGGGGGCACGTTTCCTTGCGTAACGTAAAAATAACGTGGGTGCATTTTTGTTCATTTATTTTTATTCCCCACAACTTTGGCCATTTTTCAACTTGGGTTACGTGATGTTGAAGTTGTTTTGAGGCTTCTTTAGGGTCTTTATGCATACTGAGAAAGGCGGTATCATCAGCAAATGTCGACGTATGAGTTAGATTGTTTGTGGGCATATCTGCTGTGTAAAGCAAGTACAGAATTGGACCTAGTATACTTCCTTGAGGTACACCAGCCCCTATTGGTTGAGAAGAACTTGTTTGGTTTCCCTCTTTAATCATAAATTGTCGGCCGGTTATGTATTTTTCTAATAGGTTAAAAATATTAGATGGAAGGTTGAGCTTTAATTTGTTTAACAGGCCTTCATGCCATACTTTGTCGAACGCTTGAGAGACATCTATAAATAGCGCGGAGCAGTATTTCTTTTCCTTAAAGGCCTTTCTTATAACCTGTACCAATCTGTGGGTTTGTTCGATGGTACTGAGTTGATTTCTAAATCCAAATTGGTGATCTGGAATGCAGTTGTTTTCACTCAGGATCGGAGTCAGCTTGTTTTTAAGCAATTTCTCAAACAATTTGGACATAGTTGTTAACAGGCTTATAGGCCTGTAAGACTCCACGTTCGAAGGATATTTTCTCGGCTTAGGAATCATCTTTAGCAAGGCAACTTTCCATACTGCCGGGAAATGTTCGAGCCGTAATATGAACTTCTAGCAAATTTTTCAGTTGGTTTGTACATTCCTTCAACTTGGCTTTAAGTTGGGGTGATCTGTGCTTTTGCCATTCTCTTCGGGCTCTTCTTTTTTCAGATAAAAGCTGTTGCACATCGGCTGAAAAAATTTTGTTGTATTTTGTCTGATGATAGTAGGAAGAAGCATGATCAACGGCTTTTTTTATGTTCTCATTAAGGCTGCTCAGACAATCATCGATGTCTTCGGGAGTTTTTAGCGGTTGGTTTTCCGAGCAGTGGGTGCTGACAAATTTTTTGTATTTTAACCAATTAACTCTTTTAAATGAAAAAATATCACTTGTTAGTAATTGATGAGGACTAAAAATAGTGATTATAGTGGGAGAGTGGTCTGAAGATAAGTCCAACGAGGCTTGAGCTTCGGTAAGTTCCGGGGATATACCTTTTGTTACGCCAAAATCAAAAACGTCTGGAAATTTTATTGTGATCAGTTGGCCAATACGTCGGTTGTCCAGATGAAATAACGTTAAGTCCCATTTCAGATACGGAATCAAACAAAACACGACCCCTGGGACTTATTAGGCGAGAGCCCCAGTACGTATGCTTAGCGTTATAGTCTCCAGCAGCTATGAAGCGGGGACCTAAAGATTTGTAAAAACTGTTGAACTGATCCTTTGTTATGGAGAACCTGGGTGGACAATACACTGACGAAATAACTAAGCCATGGAAAAATTCATCAACGCAAATGTTTGTTGCTTGCATATAACATTCGGAGAGACCACCCATCCATTGATGTTTGATTCTCGATTTTATTATTATAGCCGAGCCACCATGCACCATGCACTTTATTAAACACAAAAGGAAATGAAGAGGGCGACTTTCTTGAATTCGTCTTGATACTACGTGTACTAGTGTACAGTGATTATGTATTAAGCCAAATTAAGAAAAAATAATCGAAATTTTTCTTAACACCATTAACAGTAATACCTTGAACAGTTTAAAATAAAATGTTAAATTTTTAAATTTTTGAAATAATCATTATTATAAAGCAAATCACATAAAAATAGGAGAACAAAGAGTTTTCCCTTTCGCTTGTAACTTCTAAAATATTAATTTGTTACCCCATTTAGTAGATCAGTAGTCAGTATGTCCGTCTGTTAAAATCATGTACCGGAAGCCGGCCGAAAATTTAAACAACGAAAGTTTTTGTTCGCATCCCGGGAGATTTTATTTTTACAATCACCATTAATGGAGATATAAGCAAATATTTGGGGTAGTACAGCTTTCTTAAAATAAAATATACCTTTTTTTTCTTTTTTATCTTGATACTTCAGAGATACATAACTTATTAATGGAATCAAAATTTTAGGATTTGAGCCCTTAAAGTGGTTGCCGCGTACAAAAGATTTGTAATCTTTTGGATCTTTTGATACTTCATTTCTAGAAATCTATATCAGATATGGATTTTAAAGCTGGCACAAAGTATTTATATATCAAGCTCCAATGTTTAAGTAAAACTAGTAGACTACGGGTTCAACTCAAAACAACGGGATGAGCTTTATAAAATTTTTTAAAACACATGGGCATATTGTTGCATTGAAATATACTATAACAGATAAACAAGTGCAATAGATTTGTTCTTATCTAGATTACAATAGATATGAAACTCTCCAGCATCCCTTTCAAGTTTTTGCTTTGTACCTTAGTTCTTACCGGCCTAATGCAAGAAAACAAACTTTCATAAAACTGTTAAACTTTTATTAAGAATTTATTTTTATATCTTTACCTAATTACGCCTAAAATATATACAAATATATTAATGGACTTCCGAAGTTCTGTCTATTTAGCTAAACATAAACAAAAAAATTAATGGTAAATAAATAAATACATTTCTATTTTAATATAAATATATTTTTTTTTATTTTTTTAAGCTTAAAAAAGGAATAGACAAAGCTTCATCAAATCATACATTAATAATATTTACTTTGTATGGGAAGTACCCCTTTCCCGCAGTCATATTTTGGCAACTTTTTGTTAAACTTTGGAATTTGCTTTTTTAAACTTGTATTTACAAAAAAATCTTAATTTAGGAAGAGGGGAAACAGCACGAACTTTTCCCCGCTTTAATTTCCTTAAACCCAATTCTGCTACGTTTGGCAACAACAGGAAGTGATTCACTCATGTGAGTACATGTGTTGAAAGGGAACACGTTCTGTAAATGACTTTTGAGATCATATTTTTCTGCATAATTTTTTGCCCTGGATTGGGAAAGTTACAACATAAATGCAGCCAAAAAAAAACGTGACTTAATCTTATTACTTTTAAACCTTTTTTTAATTTGTAAATTTTTTCCATTCCTTTAAAAAAAAATTATATAATAAAATGTGTTTTAATTGCATATATAAAACTTTTGCAATTACATTGACAAGAGAAGTTGATTAACTACAAAGAGGTTGTCATCTTTATTTAAAAATAAAATCATTTACAAATATATTAAGCCAGAAAACATTTTCAAGCTCAAAAGCAACGGCAACATCATCGTTGAGTTAATAGCTCATCAATGATTCATACGGATATCCGGCATGTCCGACAACATCCGGTTATGTTTTTATTTATGCATACATGTATATACATATGTGCCCGCATTACCATTCCTGCAGTTTCGTTCATATAAATTAAGCAGACGAATTCCAGCATGCATAAACATCTTTTTGCAATACGAAAATATTTATATCTGCAATACAAAAAAGTTAACCCTAAAAGTATGCAATAAACATTTTATTGTTTTTCTTTTCTATTTGCGTACACATACATGTGTGATTGTTTGTAAATAAATTGAATATGTAAGGGGTAAGTGTTTGTGAGTATGTGATTTTATTTGAACCCATTTACTGCAAAAAATTTAGGTTGTTCCTCCTGTATGCACTTGCTTGTATTTTAACTTGTGAATGATTTTTATTTAAATAAAAGTACTTCTATTTGCTCCACAATAACATTAAGTGTACTAAGGTTTTGTGTGCCTCTTAATATGCGCATGTATTTGTAAATGCATTACGTGACTTAGGAAAAAAGAGGAGAGACAATACTAAAAAAATAACTATTGATATAATACTTACAGACAGAAGTAAAATTAACAAACATTTGTAGAGTTAAATTCATTATTCTAAAAATATGTTCTTTTTATTGTTATTTTTGTTGCTGCTGATGATTTTTTCAGTCATCAGAAGTGTTAGCTTATGAATGCATGTGCATGGAAGAACAGAATTTTTTGTAAGGTTATAAGTCTTTCATTTATTATGCAAATACAGACAATAGTTAGTCTATGTTTACCAGCATACAGGCTCATAAGTATGTAAAACAAAGGAATTTATAGAAGACAAAAATATTTTACCTGACCACCTTTATTACAACATTCTAAACTACTTTTCAAAATTGCTTACAAGGCATAACCAAGCAAAAAATAATAAAGGCTGCAAAAGATTATTTTTTCTGGTATGACTACGGAACTAGTAATAGTATAATAATAAATGAACATAGTACAGATCTTTTTAGTAGACCTTTGAAACAATTTTATGAAATTTGGAAGCTTTTTTAACATTTAAGTTATCAAACTCCTCCATCACATCTAAAAGTTTTAATTGTAATGCTTTGAGTTTTTTTAGCAGCAACAGGCGAAGTATATGTTTCGTTTTTAAGTTAATTTTTTGGGGCAACTACGTTTTTTTAAAAGATTTACGAATATATTGGTGGGGTTTGTTGTACGAAAAACTTGTCTATATGCATTTAATTGGTTTCTTCACCAAATTAACAAACCAGTTTCTAAAAAACCTTATGAATATTTTTTTATCTTTATACAGGATGTCTGGTTAATTTTTTTATATTTTAAAATGCTTTTCCTTTAGAAACTAATAAAATGTGTAGGGAGACGGTGGCACCATTGGAGTTACCAATTTGTCAGTACCGATGTCGCAGTCGTGGGGTGAGCATCGCACGTTCACTGTGGACACATTTTTTAGAGTAATAGTTTCTACGTAATTTCTCGTCGACATTTTAGATTAAAGTTCAGTATTCGGGGAAAACGTGATATACCAAGTGTAAATTCAGTTAGTTCGTGGGTGCAGAGACTACGCACAACTGGTTCGGCTATGAACGTCAAACGGCTAGAGCCCAGTCGATCTTCAAGGGCTTCCGAAATCATTGAACTGGTTGAAAGTAGTTTACATCAAAATCCACGAATTTCAAAACAGAAACGAGCAGCCTCACTGGAACTTCAAAGAGCGATTATTTGTGAAATTTAAGAATAATCAGCCTTATTATGAGTGTCGTTGTCGAATCGTTTTTGTGTCGAAAATCATTCTTTTTGTTTAAATGGTACCATGATTGTCGAAAAACGATAGAAAACAACATTTCCTAACGATTCTATTACAATTTTCGGTACCACGAGTGTCGTCAAAAAATGTCAAATACTTAAAAAATCGTTGTTAAGATATTTGTAAACGACAATTAAAAAAAAAAAATTAAAAATAATTAAAACAAGTAAGAGCGATATATTCGGCTGTGCCGAATCTTATATACCCTTCACATTGGTCTTTAAATATACCCAGCCGAGTAATTTTGTACTGCAAACAATATAATAGAAAACCTTGTGCGAGTTTTAAAGTTCATAGAAAAAATAACAAAATTTTAACGTTCGTATGAATAATGGAAATAGATGAAGAAGATTTGAGGTCGAGAGCTTTAAAAGTTTTCGACATTATTCATATTTAAAGGTTAATAAAACTTGTTAAATGTTCTAGTCCCCCTGCTCTTCTCCAACTTTTTCTCCAAAATGTATGAATTATTTGATTATTACTTTTTGTAGAATATTCGAAGTCGATAGCTGTAATAGTTTTCCAGAAGTAGCGTATCAAAAATTTTATAAAAATTGTTAATTTGTATGGGAGCTACCCCTTCTTCACCCCCCATCCGAAAATTTTTTTCTTTAAAGCGTAGGCCTTGTATTCCAATTACTTTTTGTAGAACATTTGATGTGGATATCTGTTATAGTTTCCGAGATATAGCGTATCGAATATTTTATAGCAATTGTCGATTTGTATGGGAGCTACCCCTTTTTTTGCCCCCACTCAAAAAATTTTTTCTTTATTGCGTAGGTCTTCTTGCCCAATTGCTTTTTGTAGAACATTTTATTTCGATATCTGTTATAGTTTCCGAGATATAGCGTATCGAATATTTCATAAAAATTGTTAATTTGTATGGGAGCTACCCCTTTTTTTGCCCCCACCCAAAAATTTTTTCTTTAAAGTGTAGATGTTTGCGTACAATCACTTTTTGTAGAACATTTTAAGTCGATATCTCTTATAGTTTCCGAGATATAGCGTATCGAATATTTTATAGCAATTGTCGATTTGTATGGGAGCTACCCCTTTTTTTGCCCCCACTCAAACAATTTTTTCTTTAAAGTGTAGATCTTTGCGTACAATTACTTTTTGTAGGACATTTCATTTCGATATCTGTTATAGTTTCCGAGATATAGCGTATCGAATATTTTATAACAATTGTCGATTTGTATGGGAGCTACCCCTTTTTTTGTCCCCACTCAAAAAATTTTTTCTTTAAATTGTAGATCTTTGCGTACAATTACTTTTTGTAGGACATTTCATTTCGATATCTGTTATAGTTTCCGAGATATAGCGTATCGAATATTTTATAATAATTGTCGATTTGTATGGGAGCTACCCCTTTTTTTGCCCCCACTCAAAAAATTTTTTCTTTAAATTGTAGATGTTTGCGTACAATTACTTTTTGTTGAACATTTTAAGTCGATATCTGTTATAGTTTCCGAGATATAGCGTATCGAATATTTTATAACAATTGTCGATTTGTATGGGAGCTACCCCTTTTTTTGCCCCCACTCAAAAAATTTTTTCTTTAAAGTGTAGATTTGCGTACAATTACTTTTTGTAGGACATTTCATTTCGATATCTGTTATAGTTTCCGAGATATAGCGTATCGAATATTTTATAACAATTGTCGATTTGTATGGGAGCTACCCCTTTTTTTGCCCCCACTCAAAAAATTTTTTCTTTAAAGTGTAGATGTATGCGTACAATCACTTTTTGTGGAATATTTTAAGTCGATATCTGTTATAGTTTCCGAGATATAGCGTATCGAATATTTTATAATAATTGTCGATTTGTATGGGAGCTACCCCTTTTTTTGCCCCCACTCAAAAAATTTTTTCTTTAAATTGTAGATGTTTGCGTACAATTACTTTTTGTTGAACATTTTAAGTCGATATCTGTTATAGTTTCCGAGATATAGCGTATCGAATATTTTATAATAATTGTCGATTTGTATGGGAGCTACCCCTTTTTTTGCCCCCACTCAAAAAATTTTTTCTTTAAATTGTAGATCATTGTGTACAATTACTTTTTGTAGGACAATTCATTTCGATATCTGTTATAGTTTCCGAGATATATCGTATCGAATATTTTATAACAATTGTCGATTTGTATGGGAACTACCCCTTTTTTTGCCCCCACTCAAAAAATTTTTTCTTTAAATTGTAGATGTTTGCGTACAATTACTTTTTGTTGAACATTTTAAGTCGATATCTGTTATAGTTTCCGAGATATAGCGTATCGAATATTTTATAATAATTGTCGATTTGTATGGGAGCTACCCCTTTTTTTGCCCCCACTCAAAAAATTTTTTCTTTAAATTGTAGATGTTTGCGTACAATTACTTTTTGTTGAACATTTTAAGTCGATATCTGTTATAGTTTCCGAGATATAGCGTATCGAATATTTTATAATAATTGTCGATTTGTATGGGAGCTACCCCTTTTTTTGCCCCCACTCAAAAAATTTTTTCTTTAAATTGTAGATGTTTGCGTACAATTACTTTTTGTTGAACATTTTAAGTCGATATCTGTTATAGTTTCCGAGATATAGCGTATCGAATATTTTATTACAATTGTCGATTTGTATGGGAGCTACCCCTTTTTTTGCCCCCACTCAAAAAATTTTTTCTTTAAATTGTAGATCATTGTGTACAATTACTTTTTGTAGGACAATTCATTTCGATATCTGTTATAGTTTCCGAGATATAGCGTATCGAATATTTTATAACAATTGTCGATTTGTATGGGAACTACCCCTTTTTTTGCCCCCACTCAAAAAATTTTTTCTTTAAATTGTAGATCTTTGCGCACATTTGTATAACATTTTGAGTCGATAGCTGTTATAGTTTACGAGATATAGCGCATAAAATATTTTACCACATTTGTGCAATTGTAGGAAAAATACCCCTTCCCCTGGTCCTATCTTAAAAAAATTTTTCCATTATTTAGGTCCCTTCTTTAGGAGTATCCGTGCCAAGTTTTGTGGCAAGAGTGACTATACTTACTGAGATATATAGGGATAAATGCACGGATTTTGTCCTAAAAAAAAATGGGTTACTCTGGGTTTTCGTTTATATCTCGGTCAATAGTGAACCGATTTTGCTGATTTTAAATAGCGATTGTCAGCGGGATATTTCTGATCGTTTGACACCATTAACTGGTCTGTATCTTTTTATTTGACTCCGGAAACTTGATTTCAACAGACGGACAGACGGACAGACGGACAACGCTCAATCGGCTTCCCTATCTATAAGGATCCAGAATATATATACTTTATGGGGTCGCAAATGAATAATAAAGAAATTACAAACGGAATGACAAAGTGATATATACCCTATCACTATGTGAAGGGTATAAAAATGGATTTCAGCAAAATAAAGTAGTAGCTATACTCAAAAATATAACTAAAGCAAATTTTTTTACATTTTTTTATTTAATTCTTTTTAAAAATTAAAACCAAAAATAAAAAAAGAATCAAGTTTATCAAAGAGATATACACAAATACAAGTAAAATTAATAAAAAAATGTTAAAGAAGAGTAGAGTGAAATTGCAGGTCAACTCAATGAGTTCATGAAAAACTTTGCTAATAGAAGATTAGCTTAAGCTGATGTTGAATTAATACCAGCACCCTTATCCTTCAGCTGGAAAATATGTGGCAAACATGTTAACCTTATTGGCTATTCTAATTTAGGAGCAATTTTGTCAATGACATACCTAAAAGCGTCCTTTTTTGAGTCTAAAATATCTAACAAAACTTAAAAAAGACTTAAATTTAATTAAAATACATTAAGTATAATTGTTTACTAACTTGGAGTTTGGCATGACAACTATGTTTGACCTTTGCCGTAACTCCCAACGCATAGTATTATACTCAGAAGTATTATACTCTTTTTTACCCTCAGATGACAAAAATGTAGCAACACTTAACATTTTATATAAATAATAATTTGTATTTTTATTTATTTGTTATTTTTTGTTATTTTTATCACCGTCAACAGTTGATTTTTTGACGGTTTATACAACAGGGTTACACAAAATTTACTAAAATTGTAATAATTTTGAAACATTCTGTGTTTTTTATTCCATTACAAAAATGTCGTTTTCGTTAATTTTAGATGGTACCGAAAAATATTTAAAACGCCAACGACTACGATAACTGTTGAAATACGCCAACGACACTCTTAATAAGGCTGAATATCTATTTTTTTATGCTTTAAGAATTAAAAATCGTTCAAGGACTGGAAGAAAGATATTTTATTTATGCAAAAATTTTTGTGAAACTATGTTGGAGCGTTTTTGCATTATAAATTCCATTTTTTGGAGCATCGAAGCTAATTTTCACTTGAACATAAATCCATTGCATTGCCTCAGGGTAACTGTTTGGTGTGCTTTATCCACTCATGAGATAAGTGGACCATTTTGTTTTAAAAATCTCGAGGCTAGGTGACGAATATTAACGGTGAAAATAATTGACGCAAGATTACGGAATTCTTTTTGGGAAACCTGAGAGCTGATTCATCGCACTCTTTACACACATGATTTCAACAGGATTGGGCCTGTTCTGCACACGCAGCCAGATCTACAATAAATCTGCTTCAGGAAAACTGATCAGTCTCTTGGGGGACATCTCATGGCCACCGACTTCGCCCAATCTAACTTCCATTAATTCTTTTAATTAGGGCTGCCTCAAAGAGAGGGCTTATAATAACAACCCCTAATCCTTTGTAGCTTTAGGGGAAAGTCTTCGTCGAAAACCAGCTCAATAAACCAAGTTAACTGGAGCGTGGCACAAAACACAAAACTCTGTTTTAAACAGTGTGTTAAACTCTGCGAAAGACACCTGGATAACATACACTTCAAAAGATAAGAGCAGCATTTCCATTTTATTGTTAAATGCTTTTAACAAAACTTGTTTCAATTATTACGTTTTTTTATTTAAGTTTAAAAATATAAATCCGTCACCAGACACCCTGTTTAATATCCTTAATAAATTTTTTTATGCAAAGGCAGAAAATAATCGCGTAGTTCTTAAGAAATTTATAAGAAGTCTATTAGTGATTACATTATTATGGCTTTTTTGGACACATACTAGTAATTTTTTACTTGGAGGGCGCCGTTTGTGTTCCGGAAACAATTTGTTGACTGTTTATGGCCTTAGTAGTATAGTCTGCTATAAAGTAGACTGAATTTTTGGCATCATTTAATACTGGTCATGGTGGTTTTCTCACTGTGATTATCTTTTTTCACGAAAATATGCAGATTCACATTTAAGACATAAACGGTAGGAAACTAACAATAAGTTTTGGTGTGACTATATTTCCTTCTACTTAAACGCGGGACCGATCATTTATTACTTCCAAAAATAAATTCTTGTTATCTAAATATCATATAACTTATTTCAAACAAGCCTAAGTTTGATTAAGAATCAAAAGGGCAATTAAAAGTAAATTTTAATTAGTTAGTTTAATTAGTTTTACAAACACACTCATCAACTTTTTTATAAATTCTTAATCCACTTATTTTTTATTAATAAAATTTTTTTATAAATCATTTTCTTTTACATTCAAAATTTCTCACTGGTTTATAATGGCTTAATGTGCCAACGCAACATAAAGTTTACTTCATTTCCACATTCATAAGTTTTCTCTTTAGACAATTGGGACCATTGTAAAAAAACATCTTTATTTTAAATTGTCCAGTACTTTACCTACACTAATTTAAATTTTGTTTTGTGTGTGTTTTATTGTGGCGGAAATAATGTTTCAGACATTTTCAAAATTGTTACTCACTTCATTTTAGTAAACAATATACAGGTTGCTCTTGCTGCAACTTTTGCTGTTTTTAGATGTTGTCAACAAAAGCAGTTTCTCTAAAGTTTGTTATTCACAAATGTTTATTTGCATCAAGATAAAAGTTAATTTGAAATACATTTTAAAGTTAGATACCCAAAATTAGATATAAAGCAAAATAGATGATGACTATTATTATAAAAATGTTTAAAGAAAAAATATAAAACTTTAGATATTTCAAGCATAAAATGCCTAAAGCTGTTATCAAGCATCAATTTAGAAAAGTAAATGAAATTTATTTAACAACGATTATGCAAGATTTACTGTAAAATTTTCGTTATAAAATAAATGTTTAATTGTTAAAATGCTACTTATCTTTAACATATATACTTATTATAAATGAAATACTTATATTAATGTTGTGTATATTAACCTTAGTTGGAAACAATTTGTACTCACTCACATACTGTCAATTATGCTTAAGCTTTTTCAAACCACTTATGTCTTAAGATAAGATATTAAAATTGTTTACAACAAAAATGTCTTTTGGCAATTAGCAATATCCTTTTCTTGATTAAAAGCTTTATATCATTTGTTTTGTATTTTTATATCATTAAATTAAAAATGCTTAAAATTGTTAATATCATACAAGCCATTGCAGAGGAATTAGGGAATTCAATAAATTTTATTTCATTTTCCTGGTAAAGGTAAATAACAATAAGATGGTAAATGTAATACAACAGTGTGTAGCTAACTAGTAAGTGTTAAGCTTAGCCTTAAATAAAACAAAATTTTTTTAATAAAAATTTAAAACTGTCAAAAAATAACAAAAGAAATAAGAGTGTACTAGCAATTACCCACTATGTCGTTAGCAAGGTTTGATTTAAATTTTACGCCAAGCACAAAATGGAAACGAGTACTATAAAACTACTAATTTTAATTATTTTCTATATTAATTTAATCAAAAATATTCTTTTTTTATTATTAAATTATATAAATTTTTTTCTGTGTGCAAACCGCAATATGTTCTGCAATAATATTGTTTATTAAATCCATAATTTCAAACTAAACTCAAAATGTTTTCAAAAATATGAGAAAGCACATATTCCACTTTCGACCCTTATACTGATCCGAGTCCTTAGTTCTATATTTCTAAAAAACAAAAAATAATAACCAATCCGAAAGTATTTTTTGATGCTAATAGTACATTGATATATGTTGGCCAAGGTTGTTATATAAATGGTTTTCCAATAGCAACTGATCATCTAACTGTTACCTTCCTCTTTTTCAGTAAACTCAACATTTTCATTATAGTAAAGTACACGAACGAGCAACGTGATCGAAACTTTAAGAGCGTTGACTCCGATTTTCGGTTGTAATTCTGGTCCTAGTAAACAAGCAGTAACAAGTTTAGTGCAAAAATTTAAGTCTACCTATTCATTGTGTTATGCTATTGCGTCAGTGAGACAACGGGTTGGTCGAAGGGACGAAAATATTGCTGCCGTTCGAAGCAAACGATCCGAGTCAGTCGATTCCGCAGCGTTTTCAAGAGTTGGTCATCGCCAAGACCACTTTATGGTGAATCTTGCGTAAAGATCTTGGTTTTTACCTATACGAGATCAAACTGACTTAAGAACTGAAGCTAATGAACCATTTGACCCAACGTACGTTCTCCCCTTGGGCTCTGGAAAAGATGCGTCAAGATGATGAATTTCATCACAAAATCATTTTTAGTGACGAAGCTATTTTTTCGCTAAATGAGTTCATTAATAAGCAAAATATGGTCTTGTAAAAATCCACATATTCTTCATGAGTCACCACTTTATCCACAAAAAATGACTGTTTGGTGCGATTTGCATGCCGGCGGCGTCATTGGGCCATATCTTTCTTCAACAATATCAATTGTCACGTAACTGTAAATAGCGATCGCTATCACGCCACGATTATCAATAATTTTTGCTCGAATTGAAAAACATGGACTTGAACAACATATGGTTTAAACAAAACGGTTCCACAAGTCCCACAGCCCACGTTGCAATCAATTTATTGAAAAGTAAGTTTGGTGAGCGTGCTATTTTAAGAAAGAAACCAGTCAATTGGCCGCCTCGTTCGTGCGATAAATCATTGGCCTATAGCAACAAGCCAACGATTATGGAAGATCCCAGAGCCAACATTAAAGGCGAAATAGCGGTCGTTGTGAGGCAAAAGTGTGACCGAGTCATCGAAAATTGAGCCCAACTAATCGACCGCTGCCGACGTGCCCATTCATTAATATTGTAATAAATTTCAGTTATTCTTTTTGAACTTTTCTATACCTAATAATAAAATCTATTTATTCGGCTTTATGTGCACTTAGTTAACGATTTGTATTTAGTAAATTTGCTAATTTGTTTGAAGATATCATTGGCTGAAAAACGCTCAGAACTTGCATTAGAGCAGGGCATTCAAAATTGGCTTGACTTATTATTGAGCTCAATAGATGAAATTTTTTGGTACGGAATCCATATATCACCACACATGTAGAAAAATGTCTCAGATAATAGTAGTGTATACCTTTAGTTAATAAATAGTGTTAATAATTCAAATTAAAAATTAACCATTAAACAACTTTTGTAAAGATAAGATCCATACGGACAACCCTATATAGGTATCTCATTAGCTATGGCTCTTGCCTCTGCTACCGCAGAGCTTGGCCGGTATACTTTTAATTAAATGAGCCAGTTTTTAGGAAAGCTTATTTGTTTTCAAAAAAAGCAAAGAAGGGTTAAATCTTCAAAGAATTGCATAAGTTTGATAAACTTTATCACTAAACGTAAAAAAAAATTCTGCAATTACTAATCCAGAATTTGCCATGGGTTCAATATAAGTCCAGCTTCCGAAAATCACATTTTACTTTATCAATCGCGAATATATAATGCTATAGAAATAAATTAACACAAGCGAATATCTTTTTAAACACCAAATTTTATGAAAACTGGTTCATTATTAATCGTACCTACCGTATTAGAGGTTTACTCAAAAATAAATGCAATTCTAATAACGAAAGTTTCTTTAATATGTATACGTTTCGTGACTACGTAGGTCACCCGTTTAGCGATTTTTTTAATGTTGCACTTAGTTTTTATTAAAACAGGGGTTTAATCATGCCTTCTGCTTCTTCTGTCTGAGCCTAACTGCACAAAGATGACAAAATGATTCACTTTGTTGTAAATATGCGGTTTTATTGTGAGAGCGAACTGTCGCCCATATCTCTGATGTATTTCTATTATTTTTTAACTTACACACCCACACTGCTTACTTCCTGTGTATCCCTTTTCTGTGGAGCTTTATATTACCATCGCCAATAAACCACATTATTTTAACCTAATTGCGCTTACGACTAAACGGTTTATTTTCATTTTTAACAATTGTTTCTTAAGTAAAGTGGTCCTGGTGGTATCGCTCTTAAACATTCCATTTTTCAATGAATGTCCTATTTTGTGTGCAAAGGTTTGTCATCGGTATTCGTTCATTATTTAGGCAGTTTTTCCCTCTAGCTGTAGTATAGTAAATTAAGCAGTAAGTCTCTCGTACCTAGGCTTGCCAGATCCAATTTGCCAAAAAGCTTGACATTGACCAAAAAAAACTTGATTTTGAAAAAAAAACTTGACAAATAAAAACACCCATAGTATTGTTTTTTTATTTAATTGTTTATAGGTGTGTTCATTTACAGAAAATTTTTACTGATTTTCGATAATTATTACTAGTAAGTGTTTACGTACACAAAAAATTAGCAGCTAAAGAGCCAAAAAAGAGCGTAATATGTTTAGAAACACAAATGTTTCTGTTAATTTAAACTAGTAAAAATTTTACTATCAGAAATTATTCAAACAGTCTCTCTGTCATTATGCTTTGAAACAAAATTTAAGTTTTAAATTTTTATAAGTTGACAATAACAAAATACATTTGCTTGCAAGTTTTGACTGGAAAAATGTTCATTTACTTTTAAATATTTTTGAGAGCAATTTTGAAAATATTTCTTTTTACTCTCTCGTTGCTAGTAATTACTGGAAAGTTATTGAACACAACTTATTTTTTTCATAAAAATTATTAGAATAAAAACAAAAATATCATAAAAAGTAAAAATAACAGAAACAAATTAACAAACAATAATATAAACTCACTTTTTATTTCCAAAAGCTTCAATGTACGTATTGGAAATTAGCTGTTCAATGATATCAATTTACTAGTGTTGAGCAATGGGGTAAATATCAGTGTTGGTACTTTTATTATAATTGTACTGGAAGAGAACTATATTTTTTAAACTTTAATTGCACAGAAAAAAAAATGTATCATGTAAGTCCTTAGTGGGGTTGATAATAAAAATATGGTCGTTAGATTTGTTTTTTAGATACATATATAAACATACTTTTTTAAGTATTATTACAAAGCTAGAATAAACTTGAGAAAAAAATTAACTTCCAAAAAACTTGACAACTTACTTTTTCACTTGTCACTTGACGCGCATTAAAAAACTTGAAAATCAGGCCAAATCAGGCCCGTCTGGCAACCCTACTCGTACCCTATTCTGGTAAAAGAAAAATTTAGGATTATCTTTACTATTAACTAAAACATTTATCTATTTTTGGTTTAAATTATAATTTACTCCAATATGTGACATTGCTAAAAAATCATTTGCAAAATATCATACAATTTTCCAAATTATTTATTTACAATCATGATTAATTTTATCATAAGCAAAATATCACCGGTATTAACAAATGCATTTAAATACTTGTGTGCAAAAATAGTGGTAATATGATAATGGAATTAAAGATTCTTCACTGATGTTACAGGCGGATGCATAGGTACTTAAATAAATTAAAAGGATATGTTCAATGAAACAAAATATTGAGATAATCATTCACAAAGGAATTTTCTGAAATATTCAAAAACACATACTAAAGTAAATAGATTAAGCGTAAAATGTATATACATACATATATATATACTGATTAGTTATCAAAGTATGTTGGTATGTTTCATTTACCAAATGTTAAGTTGTTTGATTGAATGGCTTCTTCTCTGTCGGAATGTCCTTGTTGTAGAGAAGTCGTCTTTATTAAACATTTATTTAACATTTAAATAACTATTGTTATTGCAATGCTGCTATTGGCTGCAGATTAAATCATTTAGTTTAAAATTTACCTTTTTACATTTCATTTGCATTTCTATGCAATTATTTCTTGTTTTTGTTTTTATTGCAATTTGTACGTTGGTTCGTCTAGAACAATGGTTGTCAAAAATTCATTTTTAGTGCACAATTGTGCTACAAAAACAATAAAAACAAACTCACACCGACGCTTGTTCTCTTTTATTTCAGTTTGATTTCAGTCGTTAATTGAGTGTTAACTAGAGGTCTGCGTGACTACACACAAATGCCGTTTAAATACATTCGTTTGTTTTTCAACAACATAGTGTTATTCATTCAATGTTAAACAAACTAAATGAATGAACCCACAAGCGAAAGCAAATTAAAAACCACTTCAACCGAAAATAAAATATTACCCATACATTCATATAAATAAATACTGAATAGAATGTGTGAATATTGCTGTATGATTGGTGTAAAAAAATTATTATTCAGCGCATTCATTTGTGTTTGCAAATTTGTCGTTTTTGTTGTTGTTAAACATTCATTAACTCGAAAAAACACCTGAATGTTTTTATAAAAACTCTAAAAGTTATGAGACTTTGCTATGTTTTTGTATTTTCAAGTGAGTTTTATACACATTAAAAACAAGAACTGTAAAATGAATGTGTTCTTCTTGTATCAGTGAGTGTAACACACAATATATTCTTTCTTGTGTTGTTACTGGTTTAACTTTATTTATCTCCCATAGAATGAAAAATGTTTGAATGAATATTGTTTTTGTTGTGTATAGGCAATCAAATGAATATAGTCATGCAGACGTCTAGTGTTAACGAGTGCACATGGGCGGATGCTTACTGTTTTTTTTTCAGCTTTGTTGTTTTTTCAGCTTTGATTTAATTTCAAAATAAACCAGCAAACAAAATAGTATAATGGAAGACAA
Source organism: Melanophora roralis (assembly GCA_963583895.1). NCBI lineage: Eukaryota > Metazoa > Arthropoda > Insecta > Diptera > Rhinophoridae > Melanophora > Melanophora roralis. Next base: position 41,729,667 of record OY757190.1, read on the forward strand.
AAATTTTTGTTTTGTCATTAAAAATGCTTTTGGTAACATGCAATGCATTTTATGTTACCAAACATTTAAAAACAAAGAAAACATTATATTTCTTATATTTCTTCGAACCGAAGTCCAAGCTCCAAAAAAATGGGAATAGAATTTTGGAAAAATCTAAATGATATCGATTTTCCAGAGTTAAAAAGAAATGCTTTGAAGTTGTTATCCCTTTTTCCTTTTTCTACATATTGCTGCGAACAAATTTTTTCCGACTTAAAATTTATTTGTTCCAAGCAGAGAAATAAATTAACTTCTTCAAATTTAAAACATATTTTGTTAATAAAAAATTGTTACAAAATCTTGAATTTGGAAAACTTAATTTATAATACCTAAATACACTTAATTTTTTAAGTTTTAACTGTAAATTGAACTCGCCCAATGGAATATGTGTGAAAAAAAATTGTCTAATTCTGTAATAACTGAGGCATATTTTTTATTTAATTTTAATAACTTTTTTTAAGTTCATTTCCATTTTGCTTTAAAAAGTAAAATTCATCACATTTGCAATGCTTAGTTTTTTGTTTGCTGGGCAATTTTCTCTTATCCAATACAGACGCATTTCATTAAATGAGAAAATTGACAACCCCTGGTCTAGAAATATTGTTGTTGTATTTCTGAATACATTACCATGCAGCATTGATACTCTCTTTATATTTAAATATCTTTGATTTTGTGGTTTTACACAGATTTTACTTTATGGTTTGTAATTTTAAAATGCTTTGAGCTTTCTAAGTCTTATAAGAATCTTAATGGGTGCTTTAGACTGTAATTTCAAAGTCTTAAAACAAATTTATGAAATTATTTAAAACTAGAAAGAATGTTTTTAAAATGTTAATTGCAAATGAAATGCTTAATTTATATTCTAATAAAAATAAATATAAATTTTTTAAAATACTAAGTATGCATTACGGGCACTTTGCAAAAAATATTTTTAAACTTATGAGTTTTTACAAGTAATTAACTTGTATGACCACTAACTTTTTATTAACGTCCTTAAAGACTGATTGCTTTACAGGATATATATTAAAAAGATTTTAAAACTCACAAGCAATTTTTATAAAAAATTAAAACATACAAAGCTGGCTTACAAATCGTTTGTTTTAAATAAGACTATACCTGCATGTTACCTTTTTTCTTATAATTTGTTCGTACGCGTGTTTTCTTAAGCCCAAATTTTCATTGGTTAAACTAAACTAAGCCGAATAAAGGTACCCGTTCCAAAACCAAAAAATTTTAATTAAAAAAAGGTTTTAAATTAATCACTTCTGTCCTGATTAGTTTTGCTCAAAATATAAATATGTATTGATAAAATAATATTAAATTTAAAATGTTGTTGTTTGAAGTAAAGTTATACTTACAGGGTAACCACCGGCAAGGTCATTGCCGGTCATTTTGGTAAACCTTAATCTGGACAGTTCATAAAGACGTTGAAAATTTATTATGGAAAAATATTTGCTAGACCAACGTGTTTTAATTGTTAAAACATTTTATCCAAATCAATCATAGATTTTCATGAAAAAATCTTAATGAGTGACGAGGCACATTTTCATTTGAATGGATAAGTAAATAAACAGAATAGTCGGTTCTGGGCAATGGAAAACCCTAAGATTATTTATCAGTAACCTTTGCATCTATTAATAGTGACAGTCTGGGGTGTAATTTGGTCAGAAGGAATTATTGGACCTTAATTTTTTGAAACTGAAAACGGCGTAAGGGTGACAGTCAATGGGGAGCGATATCGGGATATGATTGAAAATTTTTAATGTCACAACTGCATGCTTTGGGTTTAGTTAACATGTGGTATCAACAAGATGGTGCCACATCGCCTAGAGGCAGAATTAAAATGGAACTACTGCGAGACCTCTTTCAACAACAAATTATTTCAAGAAATGGTGATGTTGATTGGCCTCCCCGGTCAACGGATTTGACTGTTTCGGACTTCTTTTGATGGGAATATCTGTAATGCGAGGTTTATGCAAACAAATTAGAAACACTGGAGCAACTCAAACAAAATGTTTGTGATAAAATTTAGTGAAACACCGCATGAAATGTGTGAGAATGTAATGAAAAATGTCCTCAAAAGGGCTCGCATTTGTGAGGCTAACAGAGGCGAATATTTATCTGATATTGTATTGCATACATAATTACCGACATAAGATAAACAAAAAACAAAGTAGTATACCTTCCCGGCGGACACCCTGTACATATTTAAAAAACAGTAAAAAAAATATTGCGCAGCTTTTTGATGAATTAAGATCTTCAACAAAATTTTGTTTTAATATTTGCAGATTTCTTTCATTTAGAATTGAATTCTTATCAAAAGTCGGCCAAAATTTTTCCGAATCAATTTTTGGCATAATTTTTTTTTAATTTGCCCAATATTATAAGCCAAAAACTAGCTTGGGCAATGGCTTTTCATATTTGTAGGTCTTTTTAATCTTTACCGTATGTATGCTGATGATACTGAAGAACTTGTTAATATTAGAATATATTTTAAGCATTTTTCTATCCAAAATTTTTTTTTCAAAGCGACGTTAGTGCTGGGGCTATGCCAGTATGCTTGACAATTTGAATCAAATGCAGTTGTATCAATATGTGGTGCTTTCAGGAACTTAAGCCTGTGGAAACTTGAGCAGAGAAAAACTAGCGTTTAATGCAGTTTTGTCACACAATACTAATTCCTAATGTTAATTTGTACGAGGGCATCGTGATGGGCATTACAAAAGTATCTAATACAATTTAAATTTTTAACAATTTGTAAAAGATATATTTAAAGAGAGACCTGCACTTGGATTTTCCAAAAGAGCTTAAAAAGAGGGCAATGTTGGGGGTGGCATATTTATGGCAAAAGCTAAAAGCTAGATTCCGTGCAGACTACTCCAATTATCGGCGATTTTTAGAGTTTAGAGTTTAGATTTCTGAATACGGTTGTACAGGGTACCCGGCCCTAACAATTGTTGACAGCAAAGCAGCTTATTACTCTTGATTTCGATATGTCCGCGAATGTCGGAAATTCTAAAACTAGATTGCAATGCGTTTTATAATAATTTTATTTCCATTATCTATACAGGAACGCTGGAAAAATACAGCTAACTTTTTCGCTTATATATTGGCATAAAATGTTACAAAACGGTTTCAAGAATTGCTTTGGCCATTCCGTCTCTTGTTGTATACTATGCGTAAAATCATAAGCATGCAAAATTACTAAAAGTAGGTGTTGTTTTGGTTCTATCAACAAAACTACATGTAAATTATGGCCGTTGTCAGGCCCAATACATTCTAAGCATTCTTCCAATTTAAAAATGCAAAGGCTAAGTGACACTGCAGTCGGAAATATTTATCAGAGCCTATTTGGCAACAGCATCAGTAGATAAGACTACCTTGTCATGAATTTTTTAGAGGCTGTCAAAATGCATTAAAAAATATCATCCGAAGCAGCTTTCGATTCTGTCGGGTGCTGGCCAATACTTATACGGGTCAGACATTTTGAAACCAGCTCGATACTTGGTTGGAACTGATAAACAGGCTTTCGGATCTATCCCTATTTATAATGGATATTGGTTGGTTTTTGAGTGAGAACCAGGATAAACAAAGAAAAAACAGCTCAATAGAAAACTAAAATAATCTCTAAAAAATATAAAAATCTAAAAAGCAAGGATATTACAACCCATTATATTTTTGGATCCTGTATATTGTAGGGGCCAAAAAATTTCAAAACTTAGTTTTTTATTTGATATCTCAAAACCGATCAAAACTACACTAAAAAAAATTGGTTTAGTATGTTTATGTTTTTTAATTGTCAAATTAGCTGCAAAATAAAAATTCCAAAATCAGTAAAACAAGCAACGCTTTGATAAAATTCAGCCCTAAATAAGCTCAAAATAGTTTGCTAAATAAGGTTTTTAAAATATCATTTTACTTAGAATTAAAAAAACATGCAATATTTACAATCCTGTGGCTATACACTTAAGCACACATAAACAATCTTAAGCACAAGTACACACACACACCGGCTCTAGTTACACATACAGCGGCTGCTACTCTATCTCTTGTGGTAAGCTTCGCAAACATTTGTAGCAGCACGCACAGCACTCTCACTCTAAAAGATTTATTCTTTACACTTTTGTACGCTGCAGTTCAATTGTACTTACATATGATTGTCAGTATGTATGTAACATTGGTTTTAGTTTTAAGCTCAGATGCTATGCTTGGTATAGAAAGAAAAATAGTCGAGTTTACTATATCACACAGAGCAATGTGTTTCGATTTTATTTGATTGGTATTTGTTTTCATAGTTTTCGCTGCATTTTCTGCCCGCCCTCTAAGATGAGTTGCCATTATCGCCTTTCAGCAATATTTTTGTGGTGTCGCCACATTTTACAATTAGAAATACTTTTAATGTCCAGTCATGAAGAGGTATTTTTTTCTCAACACGTAGTTTGTATGTGTTTTTGTATTAAGTAAAGCGCTGTGGGTTTGTTTATATTAGAAGACAGTGTTGGAAAAATAAAAAAGTTTGCAATTGAGATAAGTTTCAGTTCAGTTAATATGTCACCCAGCAAAAACTTATTTAAATTTAAATATGGTGATGACATTGGAGGCAAGTACTTACCACACTCGCTTGCAACGAGGGACTTAAATAAGCCATTTTTTAATGACATTAAAATAATTTTTTCCTATTAAAAGCCAATAACTTATTGTTGCATTTTAAACTTTTTTTTGCGCTTTGGCAAGAATAATTTAAAAAAGTTTCAAACTAAAACTATCTACAAAAATTTTAGATAAGAAATAACTCTATCTAAGAAGTACTAAGCAATGCAGACGATATATGATAGTAATTGAAAAGTAAGTTGTTTTGTTATGACTTATCAATGCCAAGTTGTTGCTAGGTATACATATTCCTGCAATTAAGAGTGCTTTCTTTTAAAAAATATTTAACCATTAAATATTTTGTAAAGTTTAATAGTTAATTTCATATAATGTTTTCAAAAATACTTGCTGGTATTTCAATATTATGTTTTTGTTTTATATAAAAAAATTTTTAATTGATATTTTTTTATAAAGTTTTTATTATTAAAAAATATTTATAAAAGTTGCTCTTTGTGCAAAATACCTGGTTAAATCGAGTTTACTACTAATTTGTTACAGCTTATTTCTAAATGTTTTTTTTCTTAAAGTCTTATTAAAAATAATGATTTTAATTGAATTTATCGCTGCTTTAAATAGGTCTTTACGAGACCATACTAAAATTTTTAGTGGTTCTGAATCTTTTTTTCCAGCATTAATTCTAAATTAGTTCAGCTCTTAAAAGTAATTTACCCGTCTTAACTTAAAAAGCTTCTTTTTAAAAAAATGTATTAAGCTCTTCAAAAAGAAAACATTTTTTCAGTAACCTAATTTAATACATGCACTGCTAGAGCGTTTAATATAAAGCAAATAAATTCAAACATGAGCCAAATTTTAAAAGCAAAAAACCATCTTTCAATTGGCAACAAAGGATTTTTGAAGCAAATAACTAAATTTAAAAGCAAGAAAGACATATCTTTAAAGAAAAACAAAAAGCATATCAATTTTTAAGAAGCGTAATAGAAATAAAAAAAACATACAAGGACATAGTATGTGGATTTTTATAAAACAAAACCAAGCCCATAGAAACATACTCTCATTCGAATTCGAATGTCTATGTTTGATAAACGATAAAGTACAATGAACAAATAAGCTTTTGGGTGTGTGTGTGTGTATGTTTGATTAGTAAATGTTTAAAATGATATTTTTTCTTACTACAAAAACAACGATGGATTGTAAATATTTGCTTAAGTGTTCATGACCGTAAATGAGTATGTGTGTTTGAATGTGTGGCAAAGCATAAACAATGGTGTAGAGAAAGGGAAGTGTCTCTATAATTTTTTAATGAACTTTTTTCTTTTCTTTTGAAGTATGGGAAAGCTTTAAAATAGTGGGAGTTTTTGTGCACATGTATGTTTTCATAAATATTTGTAGAATATAAATACATATGTACAAATATGTAGATTAAGGTGGTTAAATTTTTTTGGTGTCAAAGGCGTTGATCTAAATGAAATCCCAACAATATCATAAATTTTTTCGGAAAAGGCGAAAATTTCCAAAAAAATATAAAAAGTTTCCTTCAGTTGCAGTCAAAACTAAAAAGGAACGTTCAAATAAATTTTGGACCCAAAAACTCCAATAACCATTTGACTACGATAAATACATATTTTCAAAAATCCGAGGCTTAGAAGGTAATTTTTGACCGATGCGCCTTTTTACATTTGTTTCAGTCCCATACAATTTGACCCACCCTAATATGTATGAATATATCAAATATACTTCGTATATCATCTTAAGTGTTACATAAAGACATTTCTTTTAAATGTTTACTTATGTTGACGCCAATATTCAATCAGAAATTATATTAAACTGTTTGCCGATTATCTTGTGTCTTGGCGATAAACATAAAAAACCATTAAAGGCGTCAGAAATTATATGCAAATAAAATTTTTCTTTGCTGTCAATCATTAAAGCTAAAGTGGGCAAACATAATAACTTTGACTAAGAATACTTAATTAAGAATTTAATTTTAGTTTTTTTGCTTTTTTCTAATAGCCAAAGCTTACAAAACCATATTGATGTTTTCAATAATTTTGTAATTAACCATTTTAAAGTAATATTGACTTATAAATATTTCGTGTTCAATAATAAAAATTGTTTAATTCTACTGAAATGTTGCCACACTGTTTGCAAAAATTACAAAAGATGTTAAGGAATATTTTAATTTCTTTTTTCAAAAAGAATACTGCGACAATAGTATTTACTTTTGTAGTTTAAAGCAACTTTTTAATTAAATATTTTTAACACCCTACATTATATATAACGACGCCACATACGTGGTGGGGTTATATGCCTTTGTGCGGATATTTGTTACCCTAAAAAATAATGGTCTAAGACCCACTTTCAAGAAAACCGAACTACTCAGAATCACCTCGTGAGTCAATTTAAACATGTCCATCCGTCTGTCCATCCCACTATATTTGTGTACACGCTACAGGTTGCATTTTGCAAGATATTTTGGTCAAATCTGGCACAAATCAATATTCTGACACTGACACTGACACAAAGCTTACTGCTTTTGGTGATGATCGGTCCATTTTTAAACCCTGTACATTAGTGATAAGGGTACATATACGTTTGTCATTTCGTTTTTAGTTTTTTTAACATCAATTTGCGACCCCATAAAGTATATCTGTCCGCCTGCCTGTCTGTCCGTCTGGGCATTAATCTGTTGAAACGAAATTTCTAAACCCTCTTGATATATGTTGGAATTGTTTGTGTAATCAAAGCATCAGGTATTCTTGCGAAAATTCTGTTTTTGAAGTTTAGCAAAACCGCCTTATAACTGATAGCAATCACTACTACCTCTGTTTAATTCTCTAAAATTTTTACATAAAAACCTCTACAACTGGTGCAATGTAAAGAAGACTCCCATTATTTTTCTTCAAAAAAATTTTTGTGGAACAAGTTAACCCTTTCAGCCCTTAATAGGGTTCCAATACAAAATTTTAAAAAATTTGGGTAGGAACCCTTAAAACTTTCCGGAAATCGCCCATAAAGAATAAAATGTATAGCAGACTCCCATTAGTTTTCCCTCCCAAACATATTTTTAAACATACTTGCCCCCTATGTCCATCACCCTAAGCGGGTTGCAATACGAAATTTACAAAAATGATTTAAAAATGCCCATAACTTCCCCAAAATCGCCTTTAGAGAAATAAAGTGTGCGGCCGAGCGTCATCAGTTTCTCCTCCCAAATATATTCCTAGAAAATATTTACTCCCTATCACCTACACCTAAGCGAGCTCCCATGCAAAAATTGCGAAATTGTAATAAATACGCTCTACAGATCTCAGGGTGCCCGTAAATAGGTCAAATGTAGAACTGGCCCCAACTCATTTTTCCTTGAAAACATTTTTCTAGAAAATACACACCCCTTATCTCCACCCCCTAACGGGGTTGCCATACAAAGTTTTAAAAAATTAGGGTAAAAACCCCTATACGTTTTGAAGGTTATATAAAATTCGACATAGCCGAATATAGCACTCTTACTTGTTTTATTACAGCATCCAAACATATGTATGTCCTGCCAAATTAAGCATTTGGGCTATAATTTTTTCGGTTGCTACTCTATCTTTACAAAATTGCGCATATAGACCAGAGAACGGTTTGAATGCCACATTTTAGGCTAGTGAATGCATTACAAAAAATGAATGCATTATTATCAATTCACATCATTTCAAAAAAGACGCGGCACAATAACGAAGTTTAAAAGCAACAAAAAAAATACAATGCAGTGCTATTGCTTATACGTCAAAAGGCAATGAATATCAAGCTAAAGCAATGAATATGTGAATGGTTTTGAATGTAATCCATTTTGTGCAAAAATGGATTTTATTCGAGCCCTTTTGTGGTTTTCCAATGTGCTAATACTTTTTTTGTCTTGAAGAAAATGTCGCTATAATTGAATCGATGCTTCTTTAGAAAGCGTATGAGTGTTTAAAGTCTTAATTATTAGCAAATGCTCCAACATTTGCGTGTTTGACTGTTTGACAGATTGTCTGCTGTGTGCAGCAAAGGCAGAGTTTAACTTAGAACAACACTTTGAGATACGCAAGTCAATATTGCTTGAGGGTAATTTAGAAAGTCTCCCTCTTTGACCAATAAGTGTCGGCCAGTTGCATACTTTTCTAAAGGATGTGGAAAAGCCCTGTAAACTTAGCTTAGGTGTAGTTAACAAGATTTTATGTCAAACTTTGCCAAAATTTTCAACAATCTGTAGATTTGCTCGATAATTCTACAATGTCGTCTAAGGATGATTGTAAATGCACTTTTTCTCATTTTAGATCTGGGTCAACTCGACAGTATTTGTTAAACAGGTTTTGAGAGTCTATTTGTTTTGTCCTTACCAGACTTTTTAATAATTTTTGCAAATGCAGCTTTTCACATTTTTAAGCAGATATTTGATAAGATAATAGAAAGCCATAACTCGGTCATATTAGTTAATATAATGAAGGTGAATAAGGGATTTAGTTTATCTGTGAAGTTTTAATTTTTCGCCGTAATTTCTTACGTTAAGTTCTGTTGTAACAGGCAGTGAAAAAATTTTATACGGATCTACCAACACTTGGAATTTTATTATCTTTTAGGAACAAAGCTATTGTGTTACCTTTAAAATAAAAGAATAATTTTTTAATCACGAGCAATAATTTTTATTTAATTTAAATCGAAGCTTTTCTCAGAAAAAATGATTGTTTCACAAAAACATTTACCAAGTTTTCTGAAAGTTTTGTTTCAATTTAACTTATGGCTTTAAACTTTAAGCGCTTTATCGTCCATTTTTTTTCGTCAAAAACAAAGAGATAAATAATTCAGTCCATACACAATTGTGCTCCTTTGTCCACTTTCCCGTCGTTAATAAAGCCGAAGGGAGTATTTTAAAATTGATTATTTCCCCAGCCCTTTTTATGATTAAAAATACCTTTTTGCGGAAATCGTTCATCATTTCTAGCGTTTTTTTGTGCAGTCGGATATAGAATTGAATGAATGTATAAATACATTCATATATTTCGTAATTTGATTATTTTTTTCTTTTAATTAAAATTTGGGCAGTCACCAGCTCTTTTGCCCTTGGAAGTCTACCTAAAACAATAAAATTTAAAAAGATTTTTTTCTCATTTATTTTGGGAAATGAAATAATACGAAGGAAGTGCTTAAACCAACATTAAACTAAAAGGGAAAAACACATGCAGACAACAATTGAAACCTATAGAAGTGCAAATTTATAAAAAAAAATTCCACTAAAAACATCATCTGAATCATTGAAAACATTGGCACCGTCGTCATGGTCCAACAACAAGCAACCATCCTTGTGCGTTTGTTTTGCAGGCACATTTTTGGCAGCGAGAAAAAAACATTGATCTAACTATGGTTAGGAGAAATAAAAACAATAATAAAGACAGCAGGCAGGAGCAAAAACAATAACACAAACTTTTTACACTCATATGTATGTATGTATACAGACCACATGTAGAATCCCCAAAGTTTTTTCATTAAATCTATGAATTTTTTCAGTACTTTTTGTGAAAAAGGCGTTTGGGAATTTTTTTAGTTTTTTTAATTGTAAACATGTATGTTCATGTATTTAAGGGCACGTGGTCACTTACGGAAATTCAAAACATTTTTATTTACTTACGGCTATTGAAACATTATTTTAAATAAACAAAAACGTAACAGAAGTAACTAAAGAAAAATACCAAAAAAACACATTGAAGTAATTGTAATCGAAGTAGATGGTTTGAGTTTTACATTAAATGAAACTTAATAAAAAATCATAAGGGAATATGGACAAAAACACAAATTGATTTTAAGTTGTTAAATAAAACAAAGACAAATCATCCACAAATCTAAGAAATGTAAAAAGATATCAGTGGCAAAACGAAGTAAATTATAAGAGAAAATGATTTTCAATTTTTGGTTTTTTTTGTGATTCTAAAAAGTGCAAAGGGGCTTTAGAATTAATTATAATTACAGGTACTTAATTTTAAAATTGTAAAATAAAGATTTGAAACAAATTTAAGAAGTTATGACATTTCAATAAGCATTGTAAAACTAAAATATCAGACACCTTACACAATATTGATCTTCAAGAGATATAAAATTAAATTGCATCAAATCCGCGCTTACTTATGAATAGTCTTATTGCATTTAACTAGGATAGCATGACTTACAGAGATACCTGGTTTCTTTGCGAAAAGCAAAAGATACGTGAGGACATTTTCGTTAATTTATTTTTACTCTTCACAGCTTTGCCCATTTTTCTATTTGGGTTGCGTAATGTTGCAGTTGGTTCAAGGTCCCTTTAGGGTTTTTGTGTGTGTTGAGAAAATCGGTTTAAAGCAATGTATAAAGAAAGTACAGAATTGGTAATTAATTAAGTATTTTATACTCCCTTGAGGTACGCCAGGTCCTGTTGGTTGAGAGCAATTCAAATGACTTACTTCTTTAATCATTAGCTACAGATCGGTTGTTTTCTATTCTAATAGGTTGAAGATATTACCTGGAAAGTTTAGATTTTATTTTTTAACAGACCTTCGTAATATATTTTATCGAAAGCTTTTCGAGACATTGAAGAAAAGCGCAGAAAAGTTCTTTTTAAACTTGAACCAATCTGTGGGTTTGTTCGTCGGTACTATGTTGACTTCTAAAAAAATTAGTGAATTGGTGGTGAATACAGGAGTTGTCATTTAAGATCGTAGCCAGCTCTTTTTTAAGCTGTTTCTTAAACAGACCTAACTGGCTTCATTGTTTAAACAGATTGGGTTAATTGGCAAAAGGGCCTGTTCATTACCCTACACCATAGAGGAGTCAACTTTAAGATATCTCTAAAGTTGGTTGTGCCTCTTTTAAAAAAAGGAGGAAGAAAGGTTTAGAAAAAAAAAGAGTTAGCCAAGGATCGATGAAGAGAAAAATAGAGTGAACCTCTCTCGCTATTGCCTTTTTCCTAGCTACCCTATATTAAAAACTTGAAACATCGTTCATAAATCGCTATGAAATTTATGAGCCCCCAACTCTGCATTCTCTGGGACTGGCAGACAACAGAATCTATATTTTCAAATTCAATCAGAGACCTTGGCACACCCGCTTAAAAACCTAAAGTTGATGCATTGCCCTAAGGCCTGCCTGCCTAATTGTCGACGTAGATACTGGCCTTTTTCTTCTTTGGAAAATGATACAAAACTGCTCAGATCTGTTGTCATCAAAATGCCCTTTGTCACGGCTTGAAACTTACTACACTAAACGAAGGGGTTGCGGAATATTCTCGAGCCCCTCCCATGACACCTATGCTAGTGCCAGGGCTCAGATCTGAATTTTGTCCGCCTGTAGGAACTTTACATTCTTTTGTTATCGACAGTGTGGTTTCAAAACTGATCACTCCAACCATATAATCCGTCTTAAATCTCTGGCCTATACTAAGACCTTTAAAGCCGATTTTTGACAATATCTCAGTGTGGCCCGCATTTAAAAATTTCTGTTTTCTTACTCCACTAGTGTGACTTGTTTTCTTGTCTCCATTTCCCGCATCCAGGGCCCATCAATGCCAACTAAAGCACATCTAACAAATTAAATAAGGTTATACGCAATCAATGCTTCTGTAGCTATAAGCAGTTTTTATAAAAAAAACTAAAATATTATTACGATGCCAACATTTTCTTATTTGTGGGTCATATGTAACACTGCTAAACAGAATTTTTTGGGGACATAATAACGAAGGTTTTATTTTGAAACACCATGTTCAGTACATTACTCTTAAGCCAGCTAGTCGTAGTTTTTCTTTACACTAAATAAACGTTTTTAGTCAAAATAGAGTTAAAGTGTTAATTATTTCCAAAAAAAATAGTTCGTCATAAATTTTCACAATAAAACTTTGACAATAAACAGTTTTACACTTAAACTTACTTCAAACATCATTTTTTTTTAGTATAATGTTTCCTTCGATCAAATAATAAATGTTTTAGTTACTTAAAATAAAACATGTTCAATGTACATACATAACGTGGCCTCTCAGAATTAAAGGGTCGATTTTATGTTCCAATATAAAAGGAAAATAATATAACTAAACTGATTTTAAAAATTTTAAATAAGTTCTTATATATGTATGTAAGTATATTAATGGTTTAATTAGAAAGTGCTTAAATTTTTGTTTTAGTTTAAAAAGCTCTTTTTGTTTTCTGACAAACAGATGTCAATTAAGTTCATCACAAGTCTGTTAGGTTTTAACTTCATAAAAGTGCCTGTATTTTTTTACTGAGAATTTATTTTTCCTATAATATCGCTATCGGGCAGGCAGGCCTTAAGCTAGTTTGAATGGAATCAGAAACCTCGACCATAGGTTAATGCTGGACATCCAAAAAAAACCGCAATAGAGCTTTTTGCTACTTTGGTGGCCAAAAATCACAAGGCTTAATCATTTTTAAAGGTTTTAATCATTTTAAAATCTTTATTCTATAAATAAAAAAAAAACGAAATAAAATTTTATTTAAAACTGTTGATTTGCTTAAAACTTTTTATATAAAATAGCTTAAAGCGAAATATTTTTATTCAAATAAAAAATGAAAAAAGTCCAACAATATAAAAAAGTTTTAAGTCAATGAAATTCGTCATCAAAATAACTTAAATCTTTTTACATAAATTGTGGTCAAGCAGCTAAATATATCTGACATATATAAATCTTAATATCCCATCAAATAACATAAGCTCCCAAACATTCCACAAAATTATCATAGAAAATAAGTAAAAGTAATCCTTATAATAACTTTAGATATTACTTCTACAACAAAGTTAATATATCTATTAGAATAATATACAAAAAGATCCCTATCATTCAACATTTTATTTTAAGTATCAAAAAAATATGAAGCCCATCATACATCTAAGACTTAGTCATTTTAAAAGTTTTCTGTGTATATTCCAAAGAGAATAAGAATAAAAGAGATATTTCAAAATGATTTACTTGTATATAAATACTTACACACATATACATGGGCACCTATACTTGCATTTAAACGTATTTGTATAGACTGTCATCTTTATGAATTAAAGATGCCGTTAAAAAACCATTTAGGATTATTTTAATGTGATAAGCAGATAACGTTGCCTGAATACGCAAATAGTACTAAGGACGCATAAGAGAAGCAATAACAATACAAGCAATAGATTAAAAAGTGTGTTTGTTAGAAAACAAAGATTTACGTTAGAACTTATTCTTCGTTATGCTTTTAAAAAGTTCCTACATTATTTTCCCTTTGTTATATGTTAGCAAAACAAAAGTTAGTACTGGTAAGCTTGTGTGTTTACCTACATACATACAAACATATGCTTAAAAATGTCAAATTTGTCTAATTTTGTTCGACAATTTAAAATATGTATATCCCAGACCCACAGTAATAGACAACATTCTTAAGCTTATATTTTTAAAAAGATACACCGTCTGTCTTCATTATGTTTTTTTTGAAAAAAAACACGAAAACATTTTGTAGGAGTAATAAGAAAGATAAACGATTTATTAAACTTTAAACTGGAATGAGTTCTTGCACAGAGTATGCTGAAGGACAAAGACGTATAAATATATATTATCTTTCCGGTCTAAATATTAAAACTTATTTTATTTTAATAATTTTTTTTAGTTTTTAAATTAATTTTAGTCATACACCGATGTTTGTTCATCAAACGTTTATTGCTAGCTGCCTTTTCCCTAACTTTAGGAAACCAATATCCCTTTAATATAAGATCAGTCATCTTATCAACTCCCACATGCCCGACCTCATCATGATATTTATATAATACGTGCTCCTCCATATCCTCGGGAACATAAAATAATAGATTGCCTTCCCTAGATTTCCTGTAGAGAACACCGTTTCTCATTTCGTACAAACTATGCTCACTAGCTTGCAAATCCTCCTTCAATTTCTCTAACTTTTGATCCCTATTCTGACAAATTATCAAATTTTCCTCAAACGAATTTGACTCAACTATTAATATGTTCGTACTCCTGCTAAGTGCATCCACATGCTGCATTTTCCTTCCAGATCGATGTTCTAACTCATATTCAAAATTCTGGAGTTCGAGAGCCCATCGTGCTATACGCGGATTTAACTCCCTTCGGCTCAACGTCATTGTTAGCGAATTACAATCCGTCACAATTTTAAACCTCTTACCCTGAAGGTATATACGAAATCTTCTTAATGCGTAAATTATAGCAAGCGTTTCAAGCTCGAAGCTATGATATTTCGATTCTGTTTCAGTGGTTCTTCTAGAAAAGTAAAAAATCGGGTGAAATTTGCCATCCTCCTTCTTTTGTAACAGTACAGCTCCAAAACCAATCGAACTAGCATCACAATGAAGCTCAGTTTCCTCCTTGGGGCTGTACAATGCAAGCACAGGCGACTCCGTCATCTTCTTTTTAAGCAACTCAAAAGCCTCTAATTCTATTTTACCAAATACAAACTTCTTATCTTTCTTTGTAAGATCGTACAACGGTTTTGCAATCAAGGAAAAGTCCTTCACAAATCTTCTAAAATAAGAACATAAGCCCAAAAAACTTTGTACCGAATGTTGTTTGTCCGGCACTGGAAAGTCGTTCACGGCTTGTATACAAGTCGTTCACGACTACAAGTCGTTCACGGCTTGTATTCCCCTATCATCCGCACTAATACCATTACCATCTATAGTGTATCCCAGATACTTTACTGTCCCTTGTAAATATTCACACTTGTCATTCCTCAATTCCAAATTATTATCTACTAGACGCTTAAAAACTTCTCTTAGGATTTCAAAATGCTCAACAACATCGACCGTGGCAATCATTATGTCATCCAGGTAAATTATCACTTTGTCTTCCCTAACCATATCAGCAAAAATTTTGTTCACGAACCTCTGAAAAACAGACGGTGCATTTTTTAACCCAAATGGCATCCTTAAAAATTCAAACTGTCCCAACAGTGTTACAAAGGATGTGTATTTGACTGATTCGGGATGAACAAAAACATGGAAAAACCCGTTCTTTAAGTCTAACTTTGTAAAAATCTTCTTACCAGAAAGCCTATCCAAAAGATCGTCGATCAAAGGAATCGGATAGTTGTCCTTCGCCGTTACCCTGTTCAAAACACGATAATCCACACACATTCGCAATTCCCCAGTCTTTTTCTTCACTAGCACTATAGGAGATACAAATTCTGAGTCACTTGGCCTAATAAACCCTTTGTCCAAATACTCGTCCAACAAAGTCTGCAGTTTCGTCCTCTCCGTATACGACAACCTCCTAGGGTTGCAGTTAAAAGGCTTATCATCACTCAACCTCAACTTAAGCTCACTATATACCCTAGGCTTAGGAGGACGTTCAGGTTTCACATAAAAATTATAATACATCTCTCGCAAGGCATTCCGATCATAGCAGTTTACATCGCTCCCAACATTAAGATCGAAATTTTCACTATCCTCTAAATCTATAGATAATATCGCCTTTTCAAAATTATCGTCACTACAGATATTACCATCCGCAACAGATATTAATCTAAAATCTCCTTTCTCCAGAAAATCCCTACCCAATACACACTCATATGCCATCGATTCATCAGAAACTACTAACATTTCTATACTTATAGCCCTATTGTTAACAATCACCCAACATTCAAACTTCCCATAAACAATTAACTTCGATTTATTAACTCCAAAAAGTTCCTTATTATAATATAAAAGTTTATTCAAATTAATTTTATCCATTATACTAGACCTCTTCACAAAACTCACCGGACTACCTGAATCGATTAGGCATTCTAAAGAAAAGCTAAAATCAAAACTAGAATTCATATAAATCTTAAAATACCTTACATAGTCGCCATCATCAACTAGATTAACTGCTGCTTTTCTTTCTGGACAAATATTTACGCGGTGAACCATGCTACCGCACCCGTAGCAAGCACCCATTTGGCGTTTGGGTTTTTGGCGTTCTGCCGCAAAGTGCCCAACAGAATTGCAGTTGTAGCATCTTAAATTTCGGTTTCCATCAGCTAATTGATCGCCTTTGTTATCAAGTTGTCGTTTCTGCTTCAATTGAATTCGTGAAAAAGCCTGCAAAAGCTGAGTTTTATTTGCAAAACATTGTAGATTAGCCTGTACTCTAAGCTGCTCATCAGGAATGCCCTCTATAATGTTGTCGATCAATTCATCATCGTCCACGCCAACTTTATTTGCCAAACTAATTTTTTCATTAAAATAATCGGTAAATACTTCACCGTGCTTCCATTTGCGTGCCTCAAATTTACGACGCATTACCAATTTGTTCTCCTTTGTACAAAAAATTTCTTTCATTTCACCCAACAACTCCTCTGCGCTTTCATAAATAAAATACGGTTTGGAGTGTAGCCATGTCTGAGCCTTACCCTTTAGCTTGCACATAAGAAGAGCTTTGAGTGTATTTTCTTCAACATCGTATTTATCGCTTATACTTTTAAATTGTGTAATCCACAATTCTGGAAACAGTCCGCCTTCGTAATCGGGTATCATGTCCTTTAGAATATTGAAAGACATGGAAATCTTACCATCTTTGCATTTCTCTTCATTCGTGATACACACGTCTATTGGCTTCGTTACCTTTTCTTTTATGTCTTCATCGCTGACACGCTTTCTTTCGTATTCTGCTATCATTTTTAGTAGTTCATTTTCTTTGCGTAAAATTTCTTTTTCCCGCTTTATAATTTCCAGCTCTCTTTTCACCAATTGAAACGTATATTTATTACCATCATTTTGTACTGAAGCTCCTTCAACACCACGATCATTTGCTAAACAATCTTTCGAAGCGCCATCCTTATTAATACAATCATTTGTTTTTCTCTCATTTGTCTGGCTTTCATTTTCACTTCGATCATTTTCATTCTGTGGCGTGTCATCGGCATCGTCACTATCCACGTTTACGACATCCAATAATTTAGGTGGGCATTCTCCTCTTTGCTCAACCGGTACTTCAGCCAATCTAAGGAGTAAGGCGTTCTTAGTACCCACTGACGGCAGACCAAGCTGCTGCAACCAGGCACGTAATTGTGAAATAGAATAGGAACTATTTATATCGTCCATTGTTGTACTCAACCGATTAAAACCAATTTAAATTTTGTCAATTTTTACTTTAAATGATGAAAATTTATTCTTTTTTTCTGTATCCCACTTCTGAGTTTTTAGTCATACAACGATGTTTGTTCATCAAACGTTTATTGAATAATCATATTTTTTCAACAGTTGACACAAGTTCTTAAAACTAAGTACATTAGTGTTCTCAATCAAATATATCAATGAATATGTGATAGCTTTAGTTACATAGAATGTTCTAGAAATAATACATGTAAAATATGGTACACTTACATACATAAATAATGATGTCAAGTACACTGAGAATAATCTTAATAATAGATACACTATAAATATACTACTACATAATTTTATTTAAATAAGTTTTTTTTAATTTATTTTATTTTATTTTATTTTATTTTATTTTATTTTATTTTATTTTATTTTATTTTATTTTATTTTATTTTATTTTATTTTATTTCATTTTATTTTATTTTATTTTATTTTATTTTATTTTATTTTATTTTATTTTATTTTATTTTATTTTATTTTATTTTATTTTATTTTATTTTATTTTATTTTATTTTATTTTATTTTATTTTATTTTATTTTATTTTATTTTATTTTATTTTATTTTATTTTATTTTATTTTATTTTATTTTATTTTATTTTATTTTATTTTATTTTATTTTATTTTATTTTATTTTATTTTATTATATTTTATTTTATTTTATTTTATTTTATTTTATTTTATTTTATTTTATTTTATTATATTTTATTTTATTTTATTTTATTTTATTTTATTTTATTTTATTTTTTTTTTTATTTTATTTTATTTTATTTTATTTTATTTTATTTTATTTTATTTTATTTTATTTTATTTTATTTTATTTTATTTTATTTTATTTTATTTTATTTTATTTTATTTTATTTTATTTTATTTTATTTTATTTTATTTTATTTTATTTTGTTTTTATTTATTTATTTTTTATTTTATTTATTTTATTTTATTTTATTTTATTTTATTTTATTTTATTTTATTTTATTTTATTTTATTTTATTTTATTTTATTTTATTTTATTTTATTTTATTTTATTTTATTTTATTTTATTTTATTTTATTTTATTTTATTTTATTTTATTTTATTTTATTTTATTTTATTTTATTTTATTTTATTTTATTTTATTTTATTTTATTTTATTTTATTTTATTTTATTTTATTTTATTTTATTTTATTTTATTTTATTTTATTTTATTTTATTTTATTTTATTTTATTTTATTTTATTTTATTTTATTTTATTTTATTTTATTTTATTTTATTTTATTTTATTTTATTTTATTTTATTTTATTTTATTTTATTTTATTTTATTTTATTTTATTTTATTTTATTTTATTTTATTTTTGGTTTATTTATGAACAAAATGTGAATAAATAAATTTAAAATGACACTTGAATAAGCAAATAGTAATTTTGTTTTATTTGACCTGTTAAGGTAAATGGTGCTAACCTTAATATAATAATGACAACTTTAGCACCATATGTAAAAATTGGCCAGAAATTACGTAACTCTTCAATATAAGTACACTTAACCAAAAATAGTTTCAACTCAAAATTATTTCTCATGAAGGGATTCTATTTTACTTTCTAACACATGGCTGTAATTATTGAACAAGATTAAGGTTATCGGTAAAAAATCGTTTTTGCAAACAAAATATTTTAATAGCAAAAGGATAAGTCGATGTTAATAGCTACCACTTTTGTTCAAAAAGTACTGATATACAAGTTTACACGACAAAAAAATTGTAATGAACTGATCAATTTTCATAAGGTTAAGCAAAAATTCAACAAACGCAAAATTGTGGTTGTCGGTACAGGATGGTTCAATAGATAAAATTTATAAATTTAAAAAAATCTTTCACTCTTTTCGTTTTGTTGTATAAAATATTTTTGTTTTTTAGAAATAAAAAAACAAAATCTTATAAATCAGCTTAACTACTGACCCCATCCCACACTTTTTCTTTTATAATCGACTTTTTACTGCAGCACGTTTTTTCAGACTCCGCATATTCTTAGCACATGCGGGAGCGTATGGAGATCGCGCAATACCAAATAAAATCTATTGTATGTGAGGTGGAAATATTCTCAGTGAATGCATTTACGCAGTTTTTTTTCCGTGTTCTATTCATTAAAAATATAAAGAAATTTTGAGCCAAGCTTAGCGACAAAGAGCACGGTTAAAAGCCATTGAGTATCTGAACAGTTTTGACTCAAGTCATTGTTGAACTGCTGGAGGAAAATCTTGAGAAAAACCCATGTTATATATGTATGTCCACGTTTCAAAGGCGAAAAACAACTAAACCCGGTCCTAAGTGCAACCAGTTTATTTCTTAAATGCATTCTGAATGATTATTTAAAACAATTTATTTTAATTTAAAATTTGTTCCAAATATTTTGTTTATAAAATTTTCTTACAAATTTTTATATTCAAATAAAGCATTCGTAACGTTTACTTAAAATTATTTACTTGACACACATTTAAAACAAAAACCATTTAGGAATAACAAAAATAACAATTATAGTTAACCGTTAATCCAACAATTTACAATAAACACTGGTGTTGCCATTTTTATTACGAATCTACGTACATATTTATTTTACGTAATTTAGAAGACAACAGAAATTATAAATTCATAGAAGGCAAAATATGGTTGGATAGCGATAAAACGGTCTTATAATTTTAGTGTTTTTTATTTATACAATAATGAAACACAATACTTAATACAAACAAGCAAATAAACAAACAATCTAACAACTGACAGGCAAGAGGAACAATAAGACATGATAAACAATGAATAATAAAGAACAACGAAAAATATGGAATAAAATACGACCATAAAATATTAACTTACACACAGACATACTCACGCATATGCTCCTTACGTTTATTTGTATAAAATAAAAGCACCAAAAACGTGCATATTTTCCTTTTCGAAATACATGATGACAAAATGTAGGTCTGCCATTTTAAAATACTAAAAAGACCATTAGTTACGCCTTAAAGTATGCTTCAAGGAGATTATCTTACATCAATGTTGATATTTGCGTAAGTTCTCCTTTTTTTCCTTTCTTAAAGACGTTTTTGTTCATTATCTCTTTTTTTTTTTTGGTTTAAGTTACTTGTTTCGTCGGTCTTTATGTGGATGTAGTATATTTAACGTTTATTTTGCCATTTACTTTATAATATGAATAAAGGTATTGTTTCCAGCACTGCTCTTATTTGTTTATCAAACAATACCTAACGACAAGATGAACATATATACATGTATTTGTATAAAAATTGTACACTCGTACATATAAACATATTAACCAAAAATTTACAAACCAGAAGCGTACAGTTAGAAAATTAAGTATTGATGAATCTAAGGTAACAAAGAAACAAAATATCTAACCGTATGTACACACGTGTATGTTACGGATCAAGTTACACGTTTTCCCAAGCATGGAAACGTGTAGATAAAATTTTTTTTAAATAATTTTAGTAAGGCTTCTAACCATTGGTGCCCAACCTTGCAAGTTAAATTGGACCTCATAATCGATTTTAGCTGAAGTGGACTAACCAAAACTTGGTCCTATGCAATGCAGTCAAGGACCTTGTCATTGACAATTAGGAACTTGTAGTTAAGCGATAGGTGTTCGAGCTTAAACGATCACATATTTAGTTGTCGTAGTTGTAAGACTTATCCTCTTAGTTACCCCTGAGTAGTTTAAAAAATGCTCCGATGAAATGCAAAGATGGGATATGTGGTACGGCCCTAGGATTTAAATATTGTGAAAAAGAACTACGTGTTTTACATAAAATTTGGGTTACTTTTGGAGTAGTCTTACTATTTTATGGAAAAGTCCATACACCAATGTAACCCAAGAGAGCCTTTGGGAGACAAATATTAATACAACACGAGTACCTATAAAAAACAATAACAAAGAGAGCAGAAAAAAATATAATCAACAACAACAACGCAGTGAGATATTGCACTGTTTTTTTAATAATAAGCGCAGTAAAAAAACCCCATAAATTCTTATAAATCATCCCCTTTCGTTGGGCAACGCTGACATATACTTATGTGTGGACTAGCAGCGTTTTCTACAGGGAACAAGCAAAAATGGTATGTAGGAATGTATCGGTGTTTTTTACTGTTTGTATTATTTAAAAAACAATGAGGAAAAACCCTGCTTTGCTAAGCATGGTACTAAATAAGTGATCCCAATACGCATACATCCTTATCTTATGATTGTGTTGGCTCAGTGAGCAAAATGTGGTACAATAGGGCTATTTGTGGCACTTTTGAATGTTTGATGGCTCTGGGGTTTTTCTTATCCAGTTTCGCCCTTTTAGTTTTTAATAAAGCTTACTTTATTATTAAAACCACACTGTTAATAATTAAAACACATTTATATTTTTAAAAATTTTCTTTCCGCGAAAACTTCTTACAAGATACAGAAACGACGGGCAGTACATTTTTTATGTAATTTTCTTTCTGTTTTAAAAACTTATTTTATTTATTTACAGCACAGATTTGTTTGTCCAAGAAAAACTATTTACTTTTACTTGGAATTCTGCAAATCAAAAAGCATAAAAAATTTTTTTGACCCTTTTATATGTTATTGTTTTTTTATTAAAATCTGGAAAATCCTTTTCAATTATACTGAATTAAACCAGCATAACCGCCTTATTTCTGGCGATGTATAAGTAGAGCAAATAAAAAGTATCTGTGCTTGATAGAAAAAAATGTGGATTTGATTTCACCAAGTCAAAATCACTATGGTACACCTATATTTTTTAGAGGCGAGAAATTTTTTATTTTTTGCAGATCAGTGCCATTAGCTTGTAAATATAAATTGAAAATTTAAAAAAATCTGATTTTAAACAAAACAAACACTTAACTATATTTTTTTTATTATTATTATAGTTTTCTTGGGCAGTCACATATTGGATTGCTCATAAATTTAAAAAAAAAAACAATGTCTTTTTTTTTTGTATTTCTTCAGCGGCTTTTTTGTTTTTTGTTGTTGATATAGATGTGTGTGTAGAAGTATGCGTACATGTGGTTTGCTCCACTTGGCAAACATAACGGAAATACACCAGACAGGCATTAAAAGTTGGTGACATATACATACAAAGCCAACAGTAAACAATTTTCATTTTGATATTTCCTAATATTTTTTCCTCAATACCACAAAAAACATAAGCACTCTCTCGTAAACTTATGGAATAAATAGTCGATTCTGTAGATTTTGCATAAATGTGGGTAGACTGGTTTAGTAAAATGAGGCTTCTTAAATTACAATAGACGCATTTTTGGGCTCATTATATCACTTTTTGTTTATTCCTTTCTTATAAATTTTCATTATTTGTTCCTTTTTTGTACGGTATTTTTGGTTTGGTTTAGAAGAAAGTGGCATATGGCAAAGGTGATGCTAAGTAATAGTCGTGAAGATGGTTTGAAACATTTTGTCTCTAAATGTTTAAAACGTGCGTTTTATTAAGGTTTTTGTGTACGTCCATTTGTAGATGTTGTAATTTTGTATATTATTTTAGGTTTCTTTCTTATTTGTCTTACATAAAAACAAACATATATTTTAAGTTAACCTTGAGTAAAAAAAACGTTGTATTGGATTAGTAAATGTGTTAATTCCTGGTAGGAAGACCATTCAATAGTTTTAACAAGCAACGACAAACGTTTATTATACAAAATTTTGTGAATATAAATTAATAATAAAAAAACTGTTTATTCAAATAAAAACGAATGATTTTTAAATAACTTCAAAAATACTAATTTATATATAAAAAGAAATATTAGTAACTCACCCGTTGAGTAGACCCGCTAGGAACATATTTCGGGAAATTCCGTTCCCGAGAGGGTAAAAATAGGCCAAATAAAAAAATTGTTATATTTATTTTTTCTAATTATATAAAATTTAAAAAAAAAACGCAAAAGTTAAACGTATTACATTTTATGCTGTGAGTTACAAGATATTTAATTTTGTAGATGAAAAAGTCCGCATAATAAGTCAATAAGTAAATGAATAAATAAATAAATAAATAAATAAATAAATAAATAACTAAAAAAAATAAATAAACAAATAAATAACCGAATAAATAAATATATAAATAACTAAATAAATAAATAAATAAATAAATAAATAAATAAATAAATAAATAAATAAATTAATTAATTAATTAATTAATTAATAAATAAATTAATTAATAAATAAATAAATAAATAAATAAATAAATAAACAGGTATTGCCGAGCATTGTCATTAAACAGTCCCAGCAAAAACTTTACTTACAAAATAAGTAGAAAAGTAAGTAGAATTATCATTAAACACTACTTACAATTCGACTGTATAAAGTAATTAAATTATTGTTCGCGATGTCCCAAAACGAATCCGATAACATTTTGGTAGTCATAACCCAAAATTTAAGTAATTTTATTTTAATAATTTTAATTAAAAAATAAGTAGTCGTAAATAGATTTATAATAAGAAAAAGACTTTTTTTTAAATTTTATTTATATTTTATAGTAACTTAGTATTTTTAATTTAAAAATTTAATTTTTTACTTACCGTAGATGAGACTCGAAGCAGGGACTTTTCGCACTCAAGCACCAGCGCGCCACCTCTAGGCCACCGACACACTTTGTTTTTAAATGTAAAATAACGTATTAAATCAACAAGTTTTGTTCTGCTTGATTTGTTGAAGTAATTCGAATAGACTTGATTTATAATTATAATTATCGAGTTTAAATGATTTATCAAATCATAACGTGCTTTTAATAAGTCATTATAAATTATATAACAAATAGAAGAAAAGTGGCAATTAAGGCTATAAAATAATGAATTGAGGAAGTCATTACAAAAAAGTTTGTAAGTGAAGTTTTTGCTGGGGTCCTACGATTTCACATTTGGCCGCGAATTCTGAGCGTTTTCCTGACAATGCCAGCTTCAAAGATATAAGCTGCATTCAGTAGAAGTTTTCTAGTGCGATCTTTCAATATTTCATATTAAACTAGATCCTTTCAGTCCTAACTTATACAAGCAATTAATTGAGCGCCATGAAAATGTGACTATGGAGTCGACGCAGCTGGTTGGCCTCGCTTCATATACAACCGCTTACGCTTAAAGTTATCCACTTGTGCAAGGGCGATATTCTTTTATTTCGTTCAAGCAAAATTGGGGGAAAAACTATTAAGATCTATCTGCTTTCCTCGAATTGTAACCGATTTCTTAGAGTTTGGACGTCTGTTTTAGAATTGTTGCTTGAGAGTTTCTAATGATTTTGCAGGCTTTTCTTGTATCAGATCGTAGATTCTTATTAATCTTTAAAGTGTTTTAGCAGGCCGACGTTTTAACATGCATATATTGCATGTAGGTACATTTTGAAATCTTTAATGGCCAACATACATATGTGTTTGTGGGTACTCTACTACTGACGCTGAAATAAAGGGACATAAGCAACTTCTATATTTTAAGTACTTTTTTGCTGAATGCCCGTATTTAGTACCTAATTTGTTAAAAAAAAAATATTAAAACTGCGCTTGAAAACAAGCGGGTTATTTGTTGGGTTGTTTATAAAACTAAATTGTCCAGAACTGCCTAACAATTATTTCTAGTGGGTAGGTATGTTTGAAAGCAATTTTATAAGTCAGGTTTATGCCTGTTTTAAAATGAGTTCTTATGTTTTGAGCTTAAAAAGTTTTTTTAAAATACACACAACGTTAAAAAACTTGTAGAAAATGGTTCATTTACTACTTATGTTTGAGCTTTTCTGAAACACGTTACAATATGAGGGCAGGTTTTAGCAAGTTCTTTGGTAATTCTAGGGAATTTCAGTCACATATATTCCACTTAGGTATATTTGTCCAAAAAGGCATTTTGATTTTTTATTCAAAAAGTTTTTTGATGCGTTTTGTCTTTAAGAAATATTTTTGCGAACGTAGTAAATTAAAACTTTGTATTCCGATAAATAAGGGAGTTTAAAACTTTAGTATTTTGAAATCACGCTTTTTGAAGCAAATTTTTTAATAATGTGACTACAGCTGGGGAATAACATTTTTTCCACTACCCAATATTCCGTACCAGGAGCTAACCAAATCATTTTTGCGTATGTTCCTGCGTGCGCACTCTTGTGTATGGTAATTTTATTTTTAAGAGGCCAAATGCTTTCATTTGGCTTTGCCTTTGTGATCCTGTTGCTTACTCTGCCATTAATGTCATTTTTATGTCTGAATTTATACAAACTTTTTTGTTTTTTTGTCATTGTATTTTGTATAATTCGCAAGGTGCAATTTGATTGGTGACAATATATTTGTAGTGACTTATAAGTTTGATGAATATTAATGATATTTTTTTATTTCTAAGGGTCTTGAAATTTTTTATTTAAATAAAGTTAAATTCTTGAGGGCAATCTGTTTAACTTTTAAGAATTAAACTTGTAACCTGCAAAGAAAATTCATAATTAAGCTCAGAATGATACTATTTCTCAGTTAAAATCCTTAGAAAATGAAAGAAACTTTAAAAGAAAAAACTATTTTAGTCCTCTTGAAAAATTCAGAAGGATTATGTTGTAAAGGGTATACAAAAATCGACTAAAACAAATAATTTCACTTGTTAGCTTTCTTTTTTGTTGGATTTAATTTTTCTCTTCTAAATAAGCCCGTATTACTAAGTAGCTAATAATCTCACTAATTGGCTTCTTTGTTTTCATTAAATCTTGCTTCTATGGTACCACATGACCTTGTGCTAAAATTATTTTTTCTCGTTTTATATGTACAAACAAAATTAACAAAGACTTCATTAATATTTTACAAATTTACTTACACACTTAATACAAAAAGCAAACAGGTATTATTATTATTTTGATATGGTGGTTTGAAAACCTTGTGTAATTATCTTTACTTGGGCTAAAGAAATGCTAGTAAAAGAGAAAACTAAGTCCTTAGTAGACTTCAACCCATTTCTCAAAATATGATAAAAAATATAAAAATGTTAGAGATTAAAAAATTTTCTTAAAGGGTACTTTTTTGACAATCAACCAGCACTCAGGGAATGACCCCCAAAAATGCATTGGGGAAGAAGGATAGAGCAAACAATATTTATATTTATATGAAACACATCTTAAATAAAAACGTTGCTTAAGCAAATTTCAACTTCCCCGATGACTGCTTCGCCCGTTCCTGTATGCGCTTAAGCAGTTTCTAAACAAACTATAGCATCAGCTCATATATTGTGAAAGTAACATTTCATTTTCGGTCAAATGTAGGTGGAACAAATTTTGAGAAGATCAGATGGTGTAAGGTAAAGCTTCTTTCGACACCAGGAAAATGTATTACATCCAGCAAACAACCGCTTAGTTTTTTTTATAGCCAGAACATTAAGAGTTTCTATCTCCCCAATATTTATACGATCAATTAATACAGACCATGCAGCATAGGCCACTGTGCTCATTTATGTCAAAAGATAACATTAGTCCTTACGGGCATTAAAATCAACACTATTCGCCCGACTTCGATGGAAGAATAACATCGGAGTGCCATTCATACTCTGCCTCATAGCTTTAATCTACAGAGAGCAAGGCCTGCAGTCAAATCAGTTAAAATGTAAAATGCTTTCATTTGCAAAGGAATAAGAAATATAAGGTCATTAAAAAAGATAAGGAATGAAGCTGCTGAATAAGAGCGCTGAAATTTTCGGGGCTCTCTTCTCCTCCTTATTAGAAATATGGTAAATACTGTTGCAAAGTCTTGCTAATGGATACGGCAGCATCAAATATCATTGTTCTTAAACCAGTATTGGAATCCTAACCGGACGGGGAGATTTTTTAATATTAAGATCCGATGGAAGCTTTTCGGAACATATGAACTTTCTTGAAAATATTTCAGTCAAAAGGAGAGCTTTTAAATCGAGGCAGTAACTAAGTCTCATGTAATTTTTTAATAGCAAAAAAAATTTTGCTGCCTTAAGCATTAAATACATTCTTCGCTACAGACTACCGAACACAAACAGTCAAAAATAGAATACACGTGCGCTTATGAGATTAAATTTTTAATGGCTACAAGGCAACATGACTACGGGTTGCTGTCAATGCTAATTTTGTGGCGTGGTCGGAATTAAACTAATTTCTATTTTTGTACGCCACAGTTAACAGATTAGTGCTGCCAAAACGTAAGATGCAAAAAATATAGTCTAAACAATACAAAAAGGATTTAGGTGGCATCACTGAAAGTCATATTGTTCATATGTTTATTTTGTAGTGGTAGTCTAGTAAATAATTGAGAAGCAGCCACACGGAAACAAATAGAGCAAGCAACTTTTGTGTTTGTGTGTTCCTGTGTTCTTGTAGCTTGAATGTGCTTAATGCATTAAAGTGCAGAAAGAACTTCCAACCTTCGAATAATAAACCCTACAAAAGGAGTAAAATTGGAGGCGATTTCCAAACAAAAAGATTTTAAAGAAAAAATTTTGTTTTTAGATAGCTAATTTTAAGGACTGTAA
This sequence comes from Melanophora roralis, assembly GCA_963583895.1. NCBI lineage: Eukaryota > Metazoa > Arthropoda > Insecta > Diptera > Rhinophoridae > Melanophora > Melanophora roralis. Next base: position 41,757,946 of record OY757190.1, read on the forward strand.
TCGAGTCAAATATATATTTTCACAGCAAGCCAAGGATAATTATTATTTTTGCTGTTTGAAAAGTAAAAGATAAATCAAAATAAAACCAAGTTAAAGTGATTTATATTTTAAAAAATTTGAAAGATTTTAATTTTCCAATAGCCAAGCATTGACGTAAGACATGCTCTATAGTTTAAAAGTCTAGAATCTTCACAATTTAGTCGCCATGTTTACAACCCTCATCTAGTTGAGGTTTAATTTAGGTCTTTAGTGTGCTGCTAGTGTACTTCTAATTTATGTTCGAGATTCCTTAATTCCTAAATTTTCTTTTTTTTTAATGTTTTACACCATAATTTTCTGTCCTTAGTTTGCAGCTTTATCTGCTACAAGGTACTTACTTTTAAACCAACTGGTAGTTTAGGTATACATTTGGAAAGACTATTTGCTAACTCAAAAGCGATTAATTTGCAATATTATTATTCATACACCCAAAAACTCAACCAAGTAACCTTAACTAAAATCAAGATATAGCAGTGTTAAAAGTACGGTGAGTCTGGGTTTTTATAAAAGAAAATATATCTTTGGACTTTTATAATATCTTAAGGTTGCACATTTAATCCAATAATTTTTTTTATATCACTCATACGTACATTACTGGGATGTTATCTTATTGGTCTATCGTTTTTTGAAGATCTTGTGTTAATTTTTTTAAGAATATAGCCCTACTATACAATGTTCTACAGCATTCAGATTCAGGTTGTTTTTCCTCTTATTGGTACTTGCAATTTAGTTTACGGTTTTCAATAAACAAATATTTTAATACCAGATATTATAGTTGTCCTTTTTTTGTACACAAAGTATTATCCCAGTTTTCCTTACGAAGAGAAAATTTTTAGTTTAACCGTGTTATTCTCCTAAACCAAAGAAAACCTTTGTGCAACTTTCAGAGTCTCATGTGCTTTTTTTACACTTAAGAAAATTATTTCATATAATACTTTTTAAAGCCCTTTGTTTTCTTAAATAATGGTAAAAAATATTTTAAAAAACTGGGTTTAGGCTTGCCACTTACCAGATATATACACAACGCCAAGTCTTGAACAAAACTTGTCAAGAGCACCCCGATGGTAACTATCTTTTTGTCAATTAAAAAGCTGCTTTCGTAGCTCGATTTGTTAAAAAATTTTTGAGGCCATATTTGAGTTTGTCATACCTGCAAGGCTGATTATATTGTGCAGGGTGATATAAAAATCTGTATGGGTAAAGATTTATACCTGCCAACAGAAGTTATTTTATGCTAATTAAACAATTAAATAACAGGGCCTTTTCCCAAAATTCAGTTGTTTTAAAGAGGTTAAATTTGACCCATTTCTTTTTCAACGCCAAAACTTTTTCAACGCGATGCTAGATATTCTGGACGGAAAATACATATATTCAATTAAAAAAAACAGTTCTTAAGCAGTTTTTTTTTTGTAAACCCTTGCCTTTTTACAAATCCTTTTAAGGCATATAAAACATTATTGCCTTAAAACTCTATATTTGGTGATATTTTTTTATTATAATCACATTAGTGGAAAAAAAACATAAATAATATAAATAAATAAAATGTTAATTTGACAACTTTATGGTAGTGTTGGTGAACAACAAAAACATTAACAAATGCCACAGTAGTAAAACAAATTTCAAGAGTTACAAACAGTGGCAGAACAGTATCCTTTGGAGAATATGAAAGAAAACGCACATAACTTGCGCAAACAAAAAAAAAAAAAAAACAAAACTCACTGAATGCGTAGTATGGTGTTTTTTATTTTTTTTTAATGCGAGATGGTGTTATAATACAATTATGATTTCCTAAGGGATATTTTACAAACGATGTTTGACATTTTATTATTTTGTGCATCAATGTTTTAAGTTTACTTGCTGTTGTGCCTTCTCTTGAATTAATGCACAAAGATTGTAAAATAACACGCTGAAAATTTATAAAATAATGCAGAAAAAATAGAATAACAAGACACTTATGGTGTTTTCCATTCTAAAAATAAATGTTACAATAAGTATGTGTAACATTTTTATCAGTTTACACACACACTTAAAAAGTTGTCCATTTTTTTTTGTTTTAATGGAACAAAAAATTGCTTGATTTTAAGTCCGCTTTCGCACTATGCAAGAAAATAAGCCTGCTTATTTTCTTTTTCTTCTTTGAACTTTCATTGGCGTTCGCACGGTTCAAGACTTATTGCTTAATTTGTTTTGATTTTTTTTATGAATATACACACAAACTACTGTGTTTTTTTACATTTTCTTTTGTCCATCAATTTTAAGCAGCTGAATTGCAAGTACACGCAAGCCTGTACCCATTTTATTTCTCCTCACCCCGTTGTCATCAACCTAATCAGTTCAGCTTAAATACTTGCATCGTGCGAATTGGGACTAATAAAAACTGCACTCTGTGTTAAAAACTCGCCTGCATAAAAAAGTATTTACTTGCAAAACACAGCTGTAAAAAGTGGTACTTTGTTACACTGCAATATAATTGGGGGTAAGAAATGTTACACTCTTGCCAGTTATTTGTGCAACATGTTCAGAAAGGAACACGATAACTGTTTTCACTCTTGCATGTATTTTTTGAATGGAACATAAACCCGCTCAAATGGTAGCATTAATGTAACATTTTTGCCAGAAAGGAAAACACCATTAAACGTGTAATAAAAAATAATTTTTAAACACAACAACAACAAAAAAACGAAGCAAACTCTTACGTTAGTAAAAATTTGATTTTTATTATATGTGGGGGAGTTATATTAAACATATAACCACTATTTCAAATTTAAGGCATAAGAACCATCAAGTTCAATCGTATCAGATTACAAGAAAAAGATACTAAATTTTTAAACTCACAAAATCTCAGCCCTAAAGTCTACGTCAACAACCCTTAAATAATGCAAGAGTGTGGAAAATATAAAAAGTTATTTGTTGCTTTCATATTATTTTGTAATTCAAGACGCAAATAAAATTATCATTACACAAGAAAATCAAAACGATCTGATTATGCGTATCTTAACACATAAAGGTGTCAAATGAAGAAAGTAAAGTATGGGAGGAAAAAGTACGTGTGTTATTATAGAAGTACTTTTATTCTAAATAGATTTCTATTTGTGCGGTTTTTGCATATAAATATGTATATGTGTTTGTTGTTACTTCTTAAATTTATATTTTTTAACTTATTTAATATATGGAACATTTTTTTTTAATTTTTTTTGTGTTAGATACATACATATTTATGTTTTTATGTAAAGGAAAAACGTTTATGACTGACTGACTGACCAACTAAATGACTGACGCAAACAAAATTAAAAAAGTTTCGTATTCTGCTCAAAAACTAAACGGAGATGTGCTTATATTAAATCCCCCTTGTAACTTCTAAAAAATCAATGCACGAACTAACTAAATCAAACTTTATATTTTTGGTTATTTTTCAAAATGATACTTCATTAGGGGCAAAAAATTTAAAAATTATATCTTGGCTCTTGTTTTGGTCTAATATATATCTTCTAAAACTATTAAGATAAAACACTATTAACATTGCGTTCAACTGGTCTTGGAAAACACAAATACTTTTTATAGCCCTTTCGCACATATTTTTTACCAGCTAGGTTTATAAAGGAGTTAATTTCATACATTGGTAGTCTTAAGCTATATTTAGACTACCTGATTTATCACCTGAGTTTCACAACTAAGACTCAATTGTATAGTGTAATAACATGTCCATTTTAATTTATTAATATTTTTGTCTAATCTCAGGTGAAAATATAACGTTTTTTTTTTAAATTATTTATCGTCTGAGTTTTAAGTGTAAATTTTAAAAGTTACCGGATTAAATGCTTTATGCCAGTTTAACAGCTTTTATAATTAGCGGACTAAAACTTATTTCTTAGACGTTATGTAATAGTAAAAATTAAAAAATCAAATTATTTTTTGACACTCATAAAAATTAAAGATAATTTTTTTTAAGCGTATTTTTGAACAATTTTTATTTTCTAAAATTTCCTTATTGTTTATTAGGCTAATTAGTTCAATTTTATTGTGATAAGATTTTAATTGAAGAATTGTTTTTGAAAAAGTTTAGTTTCCCGATACTAGCCGAGTGGAATGCATTTTCAGAGCCCGCTACAACTCCTCATCAGCACTCTTTGTTCGGTACTGAGCATTGGTAGTAAATATCTTCTATTTAACCCAAGTTTTATTGAAATTTAAATACGGAAATACTATTTTGTATTTTACACATACTTTTATTAATAATTGTCTATTCTTGGGTTAGAACGAAATTTACGGCCTGCCATTCATTTTTCCATATCATGGCAACACCTTTTCCTTTATATATTCTTCATCTCACCACTTTATTTTTGCCTTATTCATCTCTATTTAGATGAGTATGAAGGCAGCATGCTTTTGCATGCTTTAGTTCTGTCTCGCTTTTTTTTAGTTATGTTTTTAAATTTAAATTTGCTGATCATTAGAGAGTGGTGAGATGAAGAATATATAAAAGAAAAGGTGTTGCCATGATATGGAAAAATGAATGGCAGGCCGTAAATTTCGTTCTAACCCAAGAATTGGCAATTATTAATAAGAGTATGTGTAAAATACAAAATAGTATTTCCGTATTCAAATTTCAATAAAACTTGGGTTAAATAGAAGATATTTACTACCAATGCTTAGTACCGAACAAAGAGTGCTGATGAGGAGTTGTAGCGGGCTCTGAAAATGCATTCCACTCGGCTAGTATCGGGAAACTAAACTTTTTAAAAAACAATTCTTCAATTAAAATCTTATCACAATAAAATTGAACTAATTAGCCTAATAAACAATAAGGAAATTTTAAAGATAATTTTTTGACACTCAGCTCATATGAGAGCTAAGGTGGTGTAAATAAAGCTTTAGGGCCGATTGTCATGGTGATTCTTTTCATGCATGATGTGTTTTTGCACCCCTCGAAAATAAACATAAAAACCCATGGAAGTGATTTCATAAAAACTATTACTTCTGTTAAGTACTTTTTGCCATTTGTATTATGAGTGTTCGAAAAAAAACGACTATTAACCCAGTCAATTAGGCTAAAAAAGTATCTGTCTTACATTCTCTGTATTTCTTTGTGCATATTTCGACATTAAGCTATTTAAATCGGTTGGTCAAAAAGAAAATTTTTCGCAGTTCTGGTCTTTTTTGCCTTTATTGCGATAATGAGTCTATAGATGTCAAATTAAGGACTGTTAACCCAAATGAGGTCAAATGGCAATAAGGGGGTAAAAACTACTTTTTGACACATTTTGGTGTTTTTTTATTTGCGACATTATTCGTATAAAATATTAAAAAATTGGTATTTTAATTGTAACCATAATTTTAACACTTTTCTTCTCTGCTTCCGTTAAACGGGAAAATACAAAAATAAAACCTACCTACCAAATTTCTTAAAATTTTATAAAAGACTTAAGTTTTTTTAAGAGATTGGCAATAGCCATTTTTGCATTGTTGACGTTATTAAACAAATTAATGTCAATATTTTTCTAGTAGATTTGTGCAAAATTAGCTTCTAGATATTAGACTTTTAAAGAAAAAATCTCTGCTTTTTTCTAATCCCCCCAGGAGTTTGATGCAACAAGAATCAATATAACCTACAATAACAACAATATAAGTAAAAAAGTCAGCAGTAGGGGTGACAACAGCAACAACTGTATTGCAAACATATATACGTGCAAAAATACAGGCATTCGTATTTACCCAGTCTGCAAAATTGGCCGACAGTATCTGTGTCAGACAAGTATGACAAAAAACCGAACTTATTCTTACAGATTTCTTTAAGACATATCTGGGAATTTAAGTTTGCAACTTGTTTTTAAGATTTTTGATCGATTTCTATGTTCTTTTTATTTCCTTGCGTTTTGTAGTTGTTTTGGATCGAGTGTTGACGAAAATATCGTGCATAATAAGTTTGCTTCAACAGGAAACCATAAATAATTATTTTAAAAAATTTGTTCTTTGGCTTTTTAAGTAACTATAGCTATTTTAAATAAATTAAACTTTTCTGTTGAGTTTTTATAAACCGCTAAGGGCTAGTTTTTTTGGGTGATTGTTTTGTTTTTAAAAAAAAATATACAAATTTCTTACGACATGACTTATAAAGTTTGTGTCAACCCCATCGTTTTTGAGTAGTCAAAACTGACATAATTCGCTAAAAAATACTGTTAAGTAGGCCGATATTTTTGTTGGAAATCATTCGAATGTTGTTCAATTTTGCTGGTTGGGTCCATAACATACGTACACAGAAAAAACTGAGTTGTAGAATCAGTAACAAATTTCAGAGAATCAGTAAACATTTTGTCTGGCTGAGGACCTACAACGAAAGTTGTAAATTTAGACAAACAATTTTGCAAGAATTTTAGTTTCTGTTAAAAAATTTTGCTGAACTGGTTAAATATTTTATTTGTCTAGGCGAAAATTTTGTTTGATTTATAAATCAAATAAAAATATTATTAGAGACTATTAACTAAATTGACTAAAAAAATAAATTATTTTGAACAAGAATTTGTTTGAAAAATTTTTTTTGTAGTTTTTTGTGTGTAGATGTGCTTACATGATACACGCACGCACACATGTATGTTCATAAATATTATTATAAAAATCAGGAATCAACAGTCTGTATCATTTGTTTTGTCATTCAATTTCAGCATTTGTTGCGACTTGTGTCTTTCTTTTATATAATTTTTTTTCTTCAACTTACACAATAGTGTCTTGAAAGAGTTTCGGTCTGGCTTTGCGTGTATTACTGATAAACTATAGACAAATATCTGCAAAAAAAAACAATATTGTCTAAAATAATAAAAGGACGTGTCGTCGGCTGTTCTTTTGAAGGTGGCTGCAGTGGTAGTGGTGGCAGGATCTGACATCAAAAGAATACAAAAATATATTTCTTATGACATAATACGTATCATATTTGACTTAAAGTGTATATTTTAGTTATTTTTATTTAAGGATTTTTGAAGTGTTTGCTTGTGTGTATAAATAAAAAATCATAATGCGATTATCTTAGATGTATGCATGCATGAAGTGGTTAAGCAGTGGTTACAAGTGTCGCTTTGAAATATAATTGTAAGCAGTTTTCTGTAATTTTATTGGGTTTCGCAAGATAATACATACCAAATCAGAGACTTGGCTAACGTAATTATATAATTATCTTATGTGATTGTTTGTTATAATTTTTGCAGAAATAAAAGTCACTGATAAAAGGGGATCAAATGAAAAAGGGATTATATTTGTCAACAGGATACATATGGTTAATAAATTAAAGCAATGGATTGAAGGTTTTCAAAAAAATTTTATAATATAAAAAGTACAAAGATGTGTAATAAGGCAAATATGTTTGTCTGACTTAACTTTTTCATATTTTATAGACGTAGTAGAAAAAATATTATGTACTCGCGAAATTTATTTTAAAAACTAATAAATAAATAAGCATGATTTTTCCAGTTCTTGAAATCAAGGGTTTTAATGTCTTTTTTTATTTAATGCTTCTACCAAAATCTAAATGTTTTTTGTCTGTATTTTCCATAATAATTGCCTTTTACGCTTCGTTGTCTGCAATATTTGTATCCAATCGACTGACATTGCCCAGCCAGTGCATTTGCCCTATTGTAATGTGACAAATGACTGTGTTCAGGTCAATATTAAGCTAATATTATTAATTCTAATTAATTCTAAGTAAAAGAAAAAATTGACTAAAGCCTAAGTAACAGAAGGCAATAATGACGCTTTTCGCTATATTGATGCGGAAATTTCCGGACATCTTATTATTGCCTTTCCGTCATCGGGGAGTGTCACAGTCATTAGATTGTTCTTGTTCTCGTGTTCTTTACCCATTCCTTCTTTTTACTGAAAATATTACGAGTTATTACTCGCTCTATTATCTCCATGTGATATGCATATGCAAGAAAAAAGTCGCCTTTGGTGTTTACTGAGCTTCTTGTATTAACTTCTCCCTCTTCCAAAATTTTCTTTATCAGGTGCGTTATAAGTTGTGACCCTTGCAAAGATCTCTTGCAGTGGTGAATCGCTCTAAAAGATTGCTTTTTGCTACTGCCACTCCGAGTCATTCTACAAAGGCAAACAAATGTTAAAAGGAAATTTTTCTCTTAAGTAATACTATGTTTAAGGATTTGGCGGTGAGCAAGGATTTGGTTAATAGTTGATTTGCATGGAGCAGACTAGCTGTTGCATTCATCTTCTCAACTCTTCTTCTCCAGTTTTATTATGCTCTGCAAATCTTTGTCTGTACCTGCGTCCACTCAGACCCTTCGATTTTAATTGGCAGCACAAAATTTTTTTCAAGCGCCATTTTAACTAAAAAGCTGGGGATATATTTACCCCAAATCCTTAGCACTCCAAGCGTGTCAGTCAACAAATTCCTTTTTTAACTTCTGTAATTTTTTTAGAATTCCCGTCATAGCCAATTTTTTCTTGGATTTTACTTATCAAAGATCTGTCATTGCCCACTGATATAATCAGAAGTAAAACGGTTTAAAAGAAGAAGTAAAGAATGCTTCGTCTGTGAGTTGTGAATGCAATATCAACCTTCTTATTTAGCTGTAATGTATGAATTTTTCAGCACTTAGGCGAATTTTTTCTAGCTGCATAGAGGCCTTTTGTTTGAGAAGTTTTCTTGCATTTCAAGTGCATATCCCTTAAGCATGGTTCTTTAAATTTTTGTGGTGATCGTCAGCATTAAAAAGAATCCATATATTATATTTGACCTTCCACTGCAGGATTTTTTTAAAGCGGATAATAAGCTTAATTTCAACATCTTAATCTAAGGGGAAGCTTTTGCTGCTCACACCCAAGCCAATGCCTTGATGGTTGCCAAGACATCATTCCCTAGAAATTACCACGCGAAGATCTGTAAGACGCGGTCAGTTGGTAGAAACAACTAGAAGATTAAGGTTTTGACACACACCTTTATAAACTCTAAGTGATTGTCCACCTTACAAACGGAAATTAAAAAAATTTAGAGAAAGCTAAAATCTCTCAACCTGGTGGATACGCAAGCAGAAGATTTACTAATTACGAATGGGAGTTAAAGGGAGTTTATGAAAGTGTCAGTAAATTATACAAGGGCAATCAATTGCCTTTAAGTTATAATTACTTACCCTTCTGGCTTTTAAAAAGTAATATATATATATCGGATTTTTTAAAGTACAGACAGGGAAAAAGCACCAATACGCTGTCATAATTTATTTCCCATCTCTAGGCATCACTGATTCTTAAGCTACATTAGGGCAGCGAAGTAGATGGATTTCCTTTTAGTTATGTTCTTTAAACTCTCATTAATTCTCTTTTTTTTTTGATTTAAAAAAGGCTGTCTTAAATAAGATTTTTAAGTGAGATTTGGTTGTCATTACTCGATCAAACGCTAAATAAATTAAGGGAATTAACCAAAGAAATTAAGTTTTTAATGTAAGCATTATGGTAAAGATTTTTTAGTATTAAAATAAGCCGTAATTTTTTACTTGTACATATTAACTTATAAATACACAAACCGTTTTCGAAATACAACACCTTATGCTGCAATAAACTCAACATAAAAAAATTGCCAATAAAACTAGAAAGACACAGTAAAAACGGATTACCATAATCTAATGTTGTACAAGTTATAAGCCTTCCAAATAACTACCAGAGGGAATTCCTTTTAAGTGTTCAAAGCCACTTAGAAAGCGAACAAGATTCATACTGAATATATTGAATTGATTTAAAAATATTGAACAAACGTGTGTGATAAAAAATTTATTCAGAAAAAATCCCGTGGACTTCAAAATATTTGCTTGCGTGAGCTGACATAAATGTATGGTTGTACGTAGAGATGTGTGCACTTGTACATATATATATGTTAATGTTTTTCTTACAAACTCACCAACATTTCAAACAAGAAAGGAAAATTAAAGTATACAAGAACATAAGAAATTGCCAATTGGCTACAAAGTTATAGACATATAAAAACGAAATTTTTGTTTTTAATAAAAAAATATGGAATAAATTGAAACATTTTTTTATTACAATTTTAACTCACCCCGAAGCCTTAAACAGTTGGCAGTAAAGACCAAGAAGAAAATAAAAACGAAGATCACAATAAGAAACAATTATTTTTTTGTTACTGAACCATCGATAAAATTGTTACTTATTTTCCCATACGAGTTTAATGTTATGTTTTCTTCACTCTTCGTATGGTTTGTTGTTTTGGGTAAATGGTCGAATGGCAATATTACGACCATTGTTGGTACATAAAAAAGTGAAAAACCTACATTTTACTTTATGGAAAATCTGAATAAAATTGACATGACATATCCCAGACGTATTGCATGGGGAATATTAAAATCACAATACACTTTAGGAAAATGCATACATCAGACACACATATACAAAAACATACATATGGATATATACCCTGCAAGCATTGTTAACAGTAAAATTACTTTCGACATTGTCAGCAGTACTACTGGCAAGCTATACCCAAGAAAGAATGCTTTTTGGTATAGAAATTTAACATTTTCGTGTCATTGAAAACGCATTACCGATATTAATGCTACTGACAAGATAGTTCTTTTGGGGTCACATGTAAACACTGGAACCAGTGTTTCACTAATACCTTTCAGCAGTTTTAGTGTTAGTACTACTGACACATAAGCAATGTTTTTTTCTAAAGATATGACAATGTCACAAATAAGGCACCGAAACAGTTGGCAAAAGTGGTGACATGGAGACACTTGCCCCCACGTTTTCTTCAGGGTAGTGTTCATACAAATACACCCCCATTACGAATATATGATTCTTCATATAAAGTACCTTCTTACTTATATCGTACATTCATGCGAGAACAATATGCGAATTTTTTGACATACTACATACTTACATATGTATGTATGCATAAATATACGAATATACATATATATACACATGCATATACATATGTATGTATACACTTTAACCAATGAAATGAAGCATGAAAAAAAAGAAAAAAAATGCCAAACTTAACTCAGAAATTCAAATATTCAAGACGAGGGCTCAAAAAAAAACGTTAAGAAAGAAATACGAAATCCGTTACATATTCATTAAGTCTCTATTAACATGTATGTATCTGTAGTCTGAAGTATAAAGTGGTATTTCATCAAGTACGGCATCGATCAAAGTTGTATCAGTTTAATTTTCTGTTTTTAATAGTGTTCAAAAAAATAACTTTTAGCCATTTCGATCCCATACAAAAATATATTGTTCAAGTAGGTCTGAAGGGCTTAAAGCTTATAAGAAAAAAAGAAACAATGGCAACCCTTACCATATTATACTATATACTGGCAGTCTCTTGCTACAGCGTGCGGGGCACTCGCAGAGTGCATGCTCTAATATCCTATCGTCCACATATCAAAAACATCAGGTCGATGCTGAGCTGGTGGTATCTGAGATTATAGTGACTATTTAAAAAACTTGTGAGGACCCTTAGGTCCTTTCTTTTAAGAGGCAGAATCCCATAGACCTATATCCTGATAAGGTCAAAAATCTTTTGACCTTTCGCTGCCCCTGGGTCTCATTCCATTGGGTAGAAAATTAAGCGCCCCTTAGCAGCCAACTTTCCCCGAGAGTAGCTGCACAAAAAAACACCCAAAATCGACCCTGGGCCAATGAGAGGGTGGCTTACCTCGCAGTTAGCGAGACGCTCTTCACGTTTGTTGCCCACATGACCCGGAACCTACACAAGCGTCAAGTATTTGCGTAAACCGAGTCTATTTAGAGTATCCACGTACTCCTTTACCAGTGCAAATCTAACATCATAAGCTTAAGGTCGCCTGGTTGTCCGAAGAAACATATATTCAAGTCCACCCTCTTTTTATTTTAACTCATTCAAGTGCTTATAGTCTTAAAAGAGGCAAAAAATATCCAAATTTTTCAAGTACTTTTTGATTACTATGTAAGTCGATATTTGACCTCTATATGGGTCAGTAATCATCAATTTCATATTCCTTGGTTCATCGTGACATCAAAACAACTGCAACTATTCCCAAAAAAATCCTTTAAAATAATTTATTTTAATAATATTTTAAAAGATATATTAAGTAATTTATTTAATCCCTATACGAGTTTTTAACTTATATTTTTCCTTATTAAAGTGGAAACGCAATGGTTATCTTAAACTTTACCTGAAAGAGGAAAAAGATTGTTTTAATTAAAAACAATTTTTTTTTTAATTAATTTGGGTAAACTGCAAGCCAAGTTTACACTCGGACAAGCTTATGCCAACAACACACCATTTAAATGATGTAATTTGGAAACCAAAACTATACTTTTTTTAAAATTGTTTTAAATTTTTTTTAATTTTTTCCAAATAATTAATTGAGCACACATTCCGCGTCTAGAAGTTAATTCATTAACATATCTGTAATTTTTTTTACAAGTCCCAGCAATAAGTTGATTTTATTTAAAACAACTAAAAGTAATTAAAACATTTTCTTATACAAATTGGATTCCTTAAGCACAAATTAACAAATTTATTTGAATACGGAAAAATTTAAGCAATTTGTGTGTAAATGAAGTGTGGTATACGGAAAACTTTTAAAATCTAAGGCCTTTAATCAAATTTGTATGTGAAATATATTAATTATTTAACATACGTTGATTATTCTTTGGCATCAAAACACAAACACCCACTGGGGATGTTAATTTATTTCAACCTTCAACGCTTTCTTCAAAAAAAGGATTGATAAATTGACGCTTGCACACATTGAAGATTTATATTAAGCAAAATAAAAAAAGAAGCAAAATTATTATCAAAGCAAACATTATTTAATGAATATCAAATTAATAAAAAATACTATAACGTTAACGTAACGTAATAAAGATTTTTCGGTGACTTCAGAGTTTTTTAAATATCTGTTTAAGGATAGTTCATCCTGGTCAGTACCAACGAAATACCGATTCCATAACGCTAGATGTTGGCTTCGTACCCACTGCAGTGTCTTTGGCGTATTAACATATCGCCAAAAGCGTTAAAAAACATTAAAAACTAAGAAGCGTTATTAGGAGTTATATAATTTAATATGATTGATCTATTATTAAGGTGTGAAAATATATAAAATATTTTTGGTAACTTCTGCTTAAGGAACTAATAACATAAAATGCTCTGTTTTAGAACTTTTGAAGGTATAAAAAAATAAAAGAAATATATACGATAAATTAATTTATCTTAATAAATTTAATGTATACGTATATGTATATGTAGGAAAGTAACTGTTGATTCTCAAAAGCTATTAAATTGATTAGGGTGCATTTTATTTTCAAGGATAAAGTTACAGCAGACTACGCAATGTCTGCTTTCGGTGGTGCGTGTGTGTACGTGTGTTTCTTATTAATTAAATAGTAGGATTGTGATTCTAATTAAAAACTTGAGCCGCGTTTTTGGTTTAATAGCGGTTTTTCAAGGTTTGATAATAAATTCTAATAGCTTTTAAAGAGATGTTGAGGTTAACTTTGTTGTAGTTGGTTATTTAGAAAGTTTTTTTTTTAATTTTAGATGAAAAATGCTTTCATATGATTAATGTGTGCTAAATTACTGTATATGTATGCTAAATAGGTACAGTAAAATACGAAAAGTAAATCGCAGTTATAAGTTAAACATTTTAAAGCTCAAAGTTAATCTCAAACGAATATTTATTTAACAGACATAAACTAAAGTTGTTTACAACTAGGAATATTAAATAAGCGAATATCTAAGGAAAAAATAATTCAGTAGAATTAAAAAAAACATATTTACATATGATGATGTACTATAAGTTTGAAAAAAATGCCACATCTTAAATCCTTTTTAATAAAAAAAATATTTAAAAAATTGTTTCAAGTAAATATTAATTTTCTTAACCAATCGCCACTAACTTTTTAAAACCGATGTTTTAATCACTTTTTGTTTGTTATTTTTGTAATATTCTAAAGTTACAACAGTGTGACTGTTTTATATAATTCAAATAATCCGATCCCTATAAACTAGATTTTAGCAGTTCATGACATTAAGTCCCAAAGAAATGCACAATTTTGCAAAATTTTTTTATTTGGGCTACAAAATTTAGCATTTGTCAAGTCCATATGTTATATCGTCGATCAAGCCCAACCATAGCATACCTAACATCACATTTGTATGTGGGCTATATACACAAAATAGACCAATAGTTTTTGCATTAAGTGCAATCATTACTGCCATTAAGATGAACATATGTGCAAAGTCTTCACAGGGTAAAAAAATATTCGAGCGATTTATATCCCAAAATGCTTATTGTGCATTTTTATGGGAGATATGTCAAAAATTTACCGATTATATAATCGTTTAGTATACTATTTAGTGGCATAAAGTTAGACATACATGTAAAATTTTGTCAAAATAGACAGGAAGAAGTTGTGAGTCGATCGGTAAACTTAATAGTGAGCTACAGACCATTATTTTTTGGCGTTACAAACATCTGCACAAACGTATAATACCCCTACCATGTATGTGGCGTAAGTATAAAAAAACATACTTTGTTGATTGTTTGTTTTCATGCGTTAAAACATCCAAGACATACTTAGAAAATAATTAAGCATGTTTGTAAGTAAAAGTTTTGAAAATATCTTTTAAATTGCACAATTGCACTTTAAATATTGAATCATATTAAATAATTAAAAAAAAAAATAGTTGGAAGAATTTTAAGCAACTGTTTACCATAAAATATATATTTTTTATGAATTTGTTTTCAATTTTGAAAATTTGTTTTGATAAATTCTAGAGCTAATTCAGAAGCTACAGTTTAGATTTTATACTTGATGTACCTTGCAGTAGGCCAATATTTTTAACTTTTGTTCTGATGTACTCTACTCTGGAAACTTTTAAACCACAATATAAAGTTTTTTTTGTGTTATTTTGGTACGTTTCTGAAAACATTCTTAAACTACTGCAGAGGTCAAGTGCTCTTACAAATTTTTTTTTTTAATACACACTACTGTGCGTATACGTAATATAACTAGGATCTAATTCATTATAATTACTGTAGGTCTTAAAAAGATTATATGACAAATTTCTATGAATAAAATATCATAAAGCCCCTTAAAGTATACAGTTAGCAAAATGGGTACGAGCCTTATATTATACCTATCGCTTGATCAATATTACAAGGTTGTATAAGACCTCTTTTCAAGATTTTTTAATAATAACGTATAAGGGTTGCACGTAAAAATACAAAAATTTTAATCTTGAACCAGTGATGGCATAGTGCTGTAAGTCCCAGCAAACAGCCCGTGCTTTATGGTTGTATGCTGGTTAGCAACTAAGTAGCCAGGTGAATATAATAAGACAGGTTGTCTAATTACACAAGAAAATTTTTTTGCCATAAAAAGGAAAACAATTACAAAATTTTGATTATTGGTTTATTATTTCACTTAGCTTCCAAACAAATGTCCTACCGATATATGATTTAAAGACTATAAATGTCCGAAATATAGAAGACTCAAATGAAGGCCTTAGGTTCTGCAAAAATTACACATATGTACACTTTTGGTGTGCTTCCAAAAATTGAGAAAAATCTGGTGGAGAACATACCCAAGCTTAAGCCCCTCAAGGTAGCTACATCCTGGTGCTTCTAGAAATGTTTGCTTTTGTTAATCCTTGACAATTTGTATAGACCTTCTCATTCATTGGACCTGCATTTGCCTTGTTCCAGAATAACATTCAATGACTGATGTGATCGGTTTGGCAAAATGGCCCTGGATTCTGTTGGCTGCTATAATATATAAAGTTAAGATTCAATTTAGAAAACTCTTTAAGCACATAAGCATTCTCAGAAAGTGCTGGGACGTGCAACGTACTTTGATACGCGTACAGAACACTTCTTAGCTATCATATAAGTCGTAAAATCTAACTTTTCGACTTTTTAATATGATGTGCTTAAAAAATCGACATTAACGCAGAAGCTAAAATTCAGTTCAACAAAGAGTCTTAGACATTCTGGGTAGTTTTGAAGAATATGTTGAGTTAAATGTAATTACGGGTAAGACAAACGCAATAGTTGCTTACGAAAATGAATAAAATTAAATAAAAATTGGAAAAAAGGATACAAAAATTAACAAAAACTATACCAATAAATATTTTTAAAATTTCTGGCGGTGGTATAAAGTGAGGAATTTGAAGACTAAAATGGCAAAACACCCTTTTTTTACAACGCTTAAAAATTTTAGATATCATAAAAGTGCCAAACTTATTACGCATAATTGTAAGCGTCGGAAAATTTTGAAATTTTCCAAAGCAAAAATCCAAAAAAAAACAACTTAATCAATCTAATGTTTGTTGGCCTTTTTATGCGTTTTCGGTACAAAGGTTGGAAATAGAAGCAAATTTCTATTTTAAAGTAAAAATTAAGTCTTTTTTAATAAATTAGATTTCACAAAACAATTTGTTTTTAAGAATAACCCTTACAAATCTCAGCTTTCTGCACCAGTCTTAAACAATTTTGAATATTAATTAGATCTAAGGCTTTAAAATACTAAAAAACCAATGATGAAATAAAATTCTTATATAAATTTTTTTCGAACATACACACGTAAGTATGCCTTTATTCAAATTCATATGCAAAAGACACTGAATTCCAAAATGAAAGAAGTTCACCGTTCTACACTTTCTTCGGTTGATATAAAACAAAAACTCTACAATTAAAGTCTACTGAATCATGGAGGATGAATATAAAGGCATATTTTTAAAAAAGTTATGAAAAAACAATGCAACTGCACTGTACCATGAATTAAAATTAATTTAAATAGAAGAAAAATTCAGGAATTTCGCTTTAGGAAAACTTTATGCATAGTAGTAGGGCTTTATTATATACTTCTTGATTTGTTTTTAGCTTAGTGAGCAAATGTGTTTTTGTGTATATGTATTTGAAATTATTTTAATGTAGTATAGGTTGGTCTACATCAACATGTTGTTTAACTTATATTTTGTATACAGAATCTTGGAAAACTAAATGTGAAAAAGCACACAAATCTATAGTTTATTCTAAATGGTAAAGTAAAGGGAATATATTTTCTGGCTAAATAATGGTAACACGTTCAAGTGGCTGAATATCTTCTCATCATTTGACAAAACAAAATCGTACTTTATTATAACGTTATTCATTATCATTTGTATTGTCGTCAAACAATTCTTATTGTGTCGACATCCTTATTAGCTTTATCATCATCTTGTTCAACTTAATTGTTGGCATTACCATGCTTCGAGCAAAATCAACGATTCAACAAGTTAAACACAGCATAGTCAGTCATAAGGCGATAAATGCATTCAGGGCAATGGAGTTTGTGCTTTGTGGGATTATTTGCATTTGTGTGTATTTGCATTAAAATTTTAATGTGTGCGTAAGTATTTGAAAAAAACACACGCACACAAAGGTATAACACACGTAATGGTTTTGGTGGCGCCATAAGATAAGAGATATATGTAACAACGACGACTTCTTCAATAACACTCTATTAAAGGTTATATTATTTCAAATTTTTAAAATTGGATACGGTTGAATTAAGAATTATTGGAAAGTCACGAATTTATTTAAATGTGCTTTAGCCGATTGTTATTGGAGGATCTTAATATTTTAAAACTCTCTTGTAGAAAATATGTTGACCCTATTCTTGGCATAAAAATAACTTCATATTTATTATCGCTTTAAATGTTTAATTATTAAAGTAATACGGTGTTGTTACACCTGCTTTGCCAAAAAAAAGGGTTATCATTTAAAGTGAGAAATGTTATGTAGGCAGTATAAAAGGTATAATATATTAAACACTATTTTGGTGTTTCTCTAAACCCTTTTTTAAAATTTAAAAGTTTTACTAAGAATTATGCAGTCGTTCAATTACATATGTATGTAGGTCTTAGCTCTTTAAAAGAGCATTGAATAAATAAAAATATATACACCTTGAAAACACATAAAAATAAAGCCATCAAGGAATATCAAACCAATACGAACAAAAATATTATCTTAATATTTAAAAAAATCCAAAATCTAAAACAAATAATTTTAAGTACTTATTGAGCAAATAAAGATAATTACAATCTAAGTCGTCATTTTAAAAATGCTGTATCTAATATAATAACAAAAGATAAAATCTGTACCCACCCTCACCCTTCCTTAAGGAAAAACTAAGAAATGTAACTATGCTTGTATGTTATCGGAACAAAATATGTTAAAATTTATTACAATAAAAAAATAAATGACATACATACATACTCTGTTAAAACAAATTTTTTTCTAAGGGTGACATCAGCTGTTAAGCAGATAAATTATCTGCCATAAAATAAACTGGTCGAAACAACTAAAAAAAACATTATCCGTTTTCTTTTGGGTTATGTTGATAAATTGGGTCCTAAATTATAGTAACATAAATAATAGCCATAAAAATTAAAATAAATTTGTCACAAATTAAATATCTTGTCCTTAAAATAAAATACTTGTGGAAGTCAGTTTTCAAACAAAACAGTAAAGTAAAAGCTTTTATTGCTGGTAAATATATATATTTTAATTTTTTGTTCTAATATATATAAGCGTTTACTTAACTGTTTTTTTAAATTAAAAAAAAGGAATACAATTAAAAGTAAAAAAGGAAATCCTCCCCCCAACAAAAAAATAGTTTAAGACTTTTTTATTTGATTTAATAAATAAAAATATTGGTAGCCATGAAACAAACGTTTCATATATTTTATTGGACAAAAGTCTTGCATATTCCAAGATGTTGTTGCTTTTGAAAAAATGTTTTTGTAAAGACAAGAAAACTTTTGTCTTTAGGTGGAAAAACCAATACAAATATCTACACTTCAGTAAGAAATTTAAAATCGGGAATGTTTGTTGTATATTACAAAAACTATAATTTTCCTCGGAAAGCTAATATACACTACGTGGACATCGAGATAATGGACCATTGCTATCTTGTAAGAGTACAAGCTCGGAAGTTATTTTTCGTTCATTTCTGCAATTTCGTATTGATGCTGGAGAAAAAATTATAGAGAACCATTTTCAAGTTTACCCTTTAGATGCTTTAAATATATAAAAACCGTTAAAAATTAAATAAATAATAAATAAAGTTCAAAAAGTTTCTTTTAGAAATTATACTAAAAATATTTATGAAACTAAATACTATTCAATTATTTTTGACGAAGCCACAAATTTATCAGGAAAAAGCCAAATTTATTTAGCTTTAAGGCATTTAGGGTAATTAAAATGTTAGTAGAGGAATTTATCGGCTTTATCGACGCGTTTAGAGGTGTCAATTAAATTTGCGATGAAATCGAAGTGTCAATTAATGCGAACACACTATCATCAGTAGTTTTAAGAGCTTAGAAAAACGATTGTCTTGATTTGAAAAATTGTGTAGGAATTGAAACTGATTGGTGTTGTAGCATGAGATGACTTCGACAATGCCAACACAATGTGCAGTTCCATTTATTTGTAAACAAAAGAATATTAAATATCAATATCGTTGATCGTCACATTGCATGGTAAGCATAATATGCACACCACAAGCTGTTGTAGAGTTTGCAAAATATTTACAAAGTACTGTATGTTGTTGTTATTCTGGCACACTTATGTTTATGCCGACTCAAGTACGGAAGTTGCATTGAATGAATATAGATCAATAACAACCAAATTGTTTTAAACTAATTAACACACACACACACTAGTATTAAGAAATGTTGTAACATAGATTTAAGTGGGTGATTCGATAATTGTCGAATTAGCTAAAAACTATTATAAAAAGAACGTAAAATATAGAAGAAAACACAGACTACTTTCGCAGATCAAGAGCTTCACTGGTTGCTCTGAAAGTATTCACAAATAAAGAATTTAAATTGAATAAACAATAAAGACCATTCGTTTTTAGTTTACATTCGTTACATGGCGATCCTGCCGGGAGTAGCAAAAAATAGAGCAATAAAAAACATATAAGAAACCGTAAAAAATGCAAAACAAATGCCTTGCTTTACCATAAACTTTACAACTCGATATCTAAAGGCAACAAGGTACCAAAAATGCAAAAAATTTTATTAGTTGAAAAGCCTACATTTGAAAGAAAAAAATCATTCTGAAGATGTCGAAATATACTACGGCATCGAGAGCTACATACCCTAAATTGAATCTGTTTTAAAGGACTTAAAAACGCGTTTCCCAAACAAATCCTTTATTTGATAAAAATCCCCCAACTTATGCGTCAGAATATTACTACATTTACTGATTTAGAAATTTTAATTCCATAACTTGCAGGTGATTTATACAAACTTTAAAAATTTCTTCTAATAAAAAGAAATTATATGACCTTAAGCCAAATTAAAAAGCAAACATTTGTATTAAAAACAGTTCAACAATAAATAAAAACAAGTAAGAGCGCTATATTCGGCTGTGCCGAATCTTATATACCCTTCACATTGGTCTTTAAATATAACCAGCCGAGTAATTTTGTGCTGCAAATAATATAATAAAAATCCTTGTGTGAGTTTTAAAGTCCATAGAAAACTTTACAAAATTTTAACGTTCGTATGAATAATAGAAATAGATGTGAAACGTTTGGCGTCGACAGTAATGCAAGTTTTTGACATTATTTATATTAAAAGGTTAATAAAAGCTGTTAATTTTTATGGGATGTTCTAGTCCCCCTGCTCCTCTCCAACTTTTTTTTCAAAATGTATGAATTATTTGATTATAACTTTTTGTGGAATATTCGAAGTCGATAGTTGTTATAGATATTTTGATGTGGCGTATCGCAAATTTCATAAAAGTTCTTAGTTTGTATTAGAGCTACCCCTTCCCCTTCCCCTGCCCAAAAAAAACTTTTTTTTTTGAATATAGGTCTTATCCTGTTACTTTTTGCAAAACATTTGATTTCGATATCTGTTATAGGTTTCGAGATATAGCGTATAGAATGTTTCATAAAAATTGTTAATTTGTTTGGGAGCTACCCCTTGTTTTGCCCCCAATCAAAAAATTATTTATTTAAAGCGTAGCCCTTATGGCCCAATTACTTTTTGCAGAACATTTCATTTCGATATCTGTTATAGTTTCCGAGATATAGCGTATCGAATATTTCATACAAATCATTAATTTGTATGGGAGCTACCCCTTTTTTTGCCCCCACCCAAAAAACTTTTTCTTAACAGCGTAGCCCTTATTGCCTAAATACTTTTTTTAAAACATTTGATTTCGATATCTGTTATAGTTTCCGAGATATAGCGTATCGAATATTTCATAAAAATCGATAGTTTGTATGGGAGCTACCCCTTTTTTTGCCCCCACTCAAAAAATTTTTTCTTTAAAGTGTAGCCCTTAGCGTACAATTACTTTTTGTGGAACATTTTAAGTCGATAGCTGTTAAATATTTCACCAAATTTGTGCAATTGTAGGAAAAATACCCCTTTCCCTGGTCTTATCTGAAAAAAATTTTTCCGTTATTTAGGTCCCTTCTTTCGGAGTATCCCTTCCAAATTTTGTGGCAAGAGTGACTATACTTACTGAGATATATAGGGATATATGCACGGATTTTGTCCTAAAAAAATGGGTTACTTTGGGTTTTCGCTTATATCTCTGTGAATAGTGAACCGATTTTGCTGATTTTAAAAAGCGATTGTTAGCGGGATATTTCTAATAGTTTGACACCATTAACTGGTCTGTATCTTTTTATTTGACTCCGGAAACTTGATTTCAACAGACGGACAGATGGACAGACAGACAGACAGACAGACAGACAGACAGACAGACAGACAGACAGACAGACGGACAGACGGACATGGCTATATCAACTTCCCTATCTATAAGGATCCAGAAAATATATACTTTATGTGGTCGCAAATGAATAATAAAGAAATTACAAACGGAATGACAAACTGATATATACCCTTATCACTATGTGAAGGGTATAATAACTTTAAAAAGTTATTAAAAAAAACTGCTTATATCGATATTAAGGGCTGACATTTTGCATTGGAAGCGAAAATGGAAAATTTATAAAGACCGCCCAGAAAATATAATGGATGTTTGAGCAAGATGTGACCCAAATTTGCGAAAAATACTCATCATTTTTGTTTTAATGTCAGAAGTTCTACGGCTGAAATGCCATTTTCCACCTCTCGCTGTATTAAGACATGGCTGTGATCGACCATGTCAGAGGACAGGCTAAACGACTTAGCGATGTTTCATAAACGTAATAAAATTTAAACTGACGCAACTGTCGTGCTTAGTAAATTTGCTCTAACGGAAACCCATAAATTATTAATTTAGTTAATATGTTTCTTGACATTTTATACATAATTATTTTAAATAAATTAAACTTTTTCGTTGGGCTTTTGTTTTAATAAACCGCTTAAATCTAGTGTGCTTCATTTAAAATTTGTTGAAAGGTAATATTGTTTTTTAGTTGAATTTAAAATTTGGGTTTTTTTTATTATAACTAAAATGGCAAAACTGTGTTGTCATTTTACACCTTCAGTACAATAATATCGATCATGTGGAAAATTTTATAAATATTTTTCGATTTATATGCTGTCACATTTTATACATGTTAGAGTTGTATATATATATTTGTATTTCTTGTCTTGCGCAATTGTATTAACATTTTATATGGTTGAAGATATTTTGAAACGTTGTGACATTTAATGTATGTGTGCAGGTAGGTATCTTCATACGTTCATTTTTATATATCAGCCAGGTTCACAAAATAAAAGATATTTAATAAACAGCAACAAGTCAATTAAATTCACTAGTTTAATGTTTTTATCAAAACATTTTCTGTGTTTAACAACAATCTTGTGACTTATTTTTTCATAGTTTTTGCGACTAAAATGATTATTTAACTTAACATTTGGAAAGACTAAAAAACAGTTGTATGGCTATATGCCCCTGTATATATTCATTTAGGGCCTGTTCGAAAATGCATCACTGCGCTGCATCCCGAGTGTAAACTTGATTTAGGATACTTGTCAATGAAAAGATTACATTTTAAAACAGTTATGAGATAATAAACAAAAAGGCAAAAGGCATGTAACTTTGTATGTTTATATATGTAAGCGTGAGTAAACAAAAATAATTTATATTGGACTAGCCAAAAAATAAGAGATAAGTCATTTAAAATATCTCTCTTTCCAAGCATACATTTCTACATGCAATAATTATTTTAATATAAGAGCTAGTTTTAAGGTAGCGGTTTTTACCTGGTGTGAACATAAAATAATTTTTAAAAAAATTTACACTGCTTTACAATGAGTTAAAAACCAAAATAATCTTGCTCATTAGCATTTTACCCCTTATTTATGACATTGGAGGCAAGCACTTACCATGCCCGCTTACAAAGATGGACGTTTCATAAGCTATTAAATTATTGCATTAAAATAACCTTTTCCTAAGGGGTCGCAATTACTCATTTTTGCAGTTAAAGTTTTCTTCTTTGGTGTTTTAGTTAAAGCTGACTTAAATATTTAGTTAGAATAAGTTAAGAAATTGTGAATCTGAAGTTATCTGCCTTAATCTAGATAAGAAATAACTCATTATCTAACAACCGCTTAGTAATACAGACGGTATGTAATAGTAGTTAAAAAGAAATAAACTTTTAATGCCTATTCACTTCGAAGTTTTTGCTGGGACTTTCTCAGAATTAGTTAAAAAAATTTCAAGTAAAATTATGATATCTTATTTGTTAGAAAATATTTTTTAAACATTTTTATATATTTATATGCCACCATTAAACTTTTTGATAATAATTAAAAAACTTTAAAAAGGCGAAAACGAAGAAAAAAGACACAAAATAAAAAAGTTAATAAAAATGTATTGCAGTTTAATAATATTTTGTATCATTTACACATAAATACATACAAAATTGATTGCCGAAAACTGTCTGCAGTTATACTGATCTTCCGAAAAAAATTATTTTATTCCTTGTTTGACTTAATTTTGTTTGTATATCAAAATTTTTACATGGACCAAACAGCTGGTTTTTATAACAAGTACTCGAGTTTAAACATCCAACCTATGTGGGTTAAATTTCAGTCAATATTAACTTTAACCGAATATTTAAAACACATTTCAAAGTTCAATCTTTGCCAAAACATTAGTCAAAATAGTCAAACAACATCCTTAAAGCTGGCTCTAAGTATGTTTTAATTATAAGTTTAAGATTATTTTATTTGTTAAAAACTACAGCGCAGTCTATCGATATTCTATATACTCACACAAGCGTATGCATTTACTTTTTGAATAAGGTTTCATAATATTTATTATCTACATATAGGCAATTTCACTGTGACAAGTGTGACCATTATTTTTACATTTTTGCTTATAAATCAAACAGATCAAAAATTTTGTTTGAAAAAACGATTCAATTTCCAAGGATGGTATGTTTTTAAGGGACTTGGAGTAAGTCGACCCTGCAAGAGCATAATTTATAGTCACAATAATCCCTTGAAGATCAATCAATTTATTATATATTTAAATTTATTTATATTTCGATCATTATCGTTTTTTAGATTTGAATTAAATTCTTTGATATCTTTGACCAATTTAGGGCGTTTTACGTGGAACTGACCATATACAAGAAGGTACATATGTATTCGTACTTCAGAAAAGCGCTACGAAAAGCCGATAGCCGTAGAAACAAAAACAGACGCTCCTAAGCTTTTATTATTTTAAAGATAATTAAAAAATTAAAAATTGTTTTTTTCCAAACATCTGGTACAATATTATTTAATATTATTACAACAGTATCGTCTTTAAAACTGCTCATTAAAAATTTTGTAAAGAATAGGTATATAACGAATTTCAAAGTTAAGGCAATTTCATCTAAAACCTATAATTCATATAAAAATATTTATTTGGTTTTATTTTATTTATTTATATACAATTTAATTAATTAGTTCGTTCTTTAATTAATTAGTTTCGTTTTTTAAACCCATTTTACTGTTTCTGTTAGCGAATATACAGGGTGAGTCAAAAGAAGCCAAGGGGTGTAAAAAAATAAATAATTTTTTCGTTTATTATTTTTTTTTATTTTTTCTTTCAGATTATATAATATACAAAAGCGAAATTTTTTTACACTAATTAGGAAAAATGATGTCTCTTAAATGACCACCGTTTTCAGCTTCGCACTGATGGGCTCTTTTTAGAGCATTTTCCATAACATCTTTTAAAGCTTGTAGCTGTAGCGTTCGAATTTCTGCACAATGTTTGCCTTGAGCCCAAGGATTGTCTCTGGCTTGTTTACATACACTCGCTCCTTCAAATAACCCCAAAGAAAACAGTCGGGTGCTGTCAAATCTGCCGATCGCGCTGGCCAAATAATTTCAGAATTTCTGGAAATTATTCGCCCTCCAAAAATTTGACTTAAAAGTGCCATTGTGTCTCGGGCAGTATGGGCAGTGGCTCCGTCCTGCTGAAACCACAAACCAGGTTTGTTTTCAAGAGCAGGGCGTAAAAAATTTTCTATCATAAGCCTATACAGCTCTCCATTTACGGTTACAGCACTACCATCTTCATTATCGAAGAAGTAAGGGCCAATGACATTTTCAGATATGATTCCACACCATACTGTTCAACTGATGGGGTGCAATTGGCGTTGTTGAATGGCTCTTGGATTCTGTAAACCCCAGAACCTACAGTTCTACTTATTAACAAAGCCATTCAAATGAAGATGAGCGTTAAAATAATTGATCTCTGGTTTAAATAATAAAATTCTATTGTTCTGGTTCTCTGTTCAGTTTACACTCCATTATAAATTCTCCAAGCTTTGTCTATATAATCTGAAAGAAAAAATTAAAAAAAATAATAAACGAAAAAGTTATTAAACTTTTACACCCCTTGGTTTCTTTTGGCCCACCCTGTATTTATTGTGTTTACTGTTTTAGTTATTAGTGCCGTTAGAATAATAAAATTAATGTTTTTCAATTTAATTTTTTCAAATTTTTAAGTAAGGGTATGGTCTGGTAAAAAAAGTAGCTGAAAATAGAAGAATTTGAGACTTAGCAATCTATAATTTTCTGCTAAAGAGTCTTAAAGGGTATAAAATTCTCAATAAGATGAATAACCTTGACGCTTAAGAAAGGGTGTTTAAGTCCTGGGCTAGAAGGAGTCATTTGTAGGAGAATGATAACCAAAGGTACTCCACAAGGGATCATTCTTACACTTATACCTTAGCCTCTGACGCTTAATTATATATATATAGGGTGTTAACCTCTTAAGAAAACTCTGAAAGAGAAGGGAAACAGAAGGCGAAAGTGTAAGACCAGTGTGTAATTGGGAGGATAAGGGGGCTTGACACGACATAGCTTGAATAGAAAAACGTGAGTGACTTTGGAATATATGGAGCCAATGGCGAGTTTAACGAGCATTGAGATATTCCTAAAGGCTCGATCTTAGGACCACGATTAAAGTCAACACTTTTCATTGTCTAGTTGGCCACTTGGCAGATTCTTGAAAGATGTAAAAAGATAAGAAGGAAATAAAAGTGTTAGAGTATCTGTTTTGTCACTGCCAATCATTCCAGGAGAATAGATTTAAGTGGATAAAAAGTGGGCTTAAACGGATACTTGAGTTGTTTTTCTTTCTCAGCCTAAAACTAACTACTCAATTGTTTTGTTAAAATATTTTAGCTTTTTCCCCATTTTAATTTTTGACTTTTCATTAAAGGGACACAAATCGGACTTAAAAGGTCTAGAGCTAGACATATATGAGAGAGTGCGCTTGCCTTCTAGCCCTTTAATTTTGCCCACACGAATAGCTTTTTTTCATAAAAAACCAACTATTTAATACAAATAAAAATTATTTAGGAAAGTTTTAATAAATTAGTCTCTGATGAATTGAACCGCAGATTCAGGCCCTTTTATGACTATTGTCGGTATAAATGTTTGTAAATTTTCTATAGGTTCAGGTGACTTCCGAACGTAGGGTTGTATAGTAATTAGGAAACGATGGCCGGAAAACTATGAAATTGACTAATAAATGTCAATACCTTTGCAAATTACTGAAGTTTGACATGAGGATATTTATCTTATTTTTCACAGCATATTGGGAGATGTGGGAATCTCGGTAAATATTTAAGTATTGCCTATAAATATTTTTTCTAATATACCTTTAGAAGCTACATTGCAGAAAAAAATATACCCAGTTGGCAAATAAATGGTAGATGAAATTTTCCGAAACTATTAAATATGCTTTAACTTTCTATCTTTATTTCTATTGATCTAATCTAATTTATCTTTTTCTTCTTCTTTTCTCTTCCCCAGGTATCACAAAGAGACAGAGGAAACGGACCCAAGTGGGCTGCACAACTATCACTTCATCACTTCTGCAGCCACCTGTTCTACCTAACCTCACCTAACCTATTAAATATGCTTTAAGTTCTCACACGCAATATTGGAGGAAACTACCTGCAATATGAATTAAGCTGTAATCACATTAGCCAAACACTTTATCAAAAAAGCATAACAACAAAAGACTTTATTTTTTAAATTTCCAAATTTATTTTATAATATCTCGTAAACATTTACAGTTTAAAACTGTGACGACACTTTTTTGGGAATAATATTTGACGGATTTAGCCATACTCGTATTTTTTCTTACATTAACTTGAAAAAAAAACATCTTAAAGACGTGACCAACTGGGACTTGCAAATACAATATATAAAATGTGAACATGTTTTTTTTTCATACATCAAACTATTGATTTCAAAATTAGGTTGTCGCAAGAGCCAAATTAATTTAGTTTTATACTAGATAAAAAAACAATTTTTTCTTTACTTTTATCTTATTTTTGTATTTTATTTTTTATTACACTTACTTCTTAGCGCAATGGATGTTTTTTTTAATTGTTCCCTTTTTTTGACTGTTACGAACCTATCAGTTTTTCAACAGTCCTGATTGTAACTAGTACATAAACATTTGAAAATGTTACTGGTTAGAACTTTATCTGCCGGGTGAGTGCTTTTTGCTAACCAGAAAATGATGTGCCATTTCTTTTGATTTCTTTTGTATGTGACAACAATATCATCAAACTACTGTAAATAAGAGACGAGACAAATGTGTCATTAAAATATATGAATAGAAATAAATCTTGAGATATTTATCGGTATCTGATGACAATTATTTTTAATAAATGTAACAATAGAATATTGTTTTGATAAAGTTCGATAATAGTTTGAATGTCTTGTATCACACAAAGTTTTTTGGAAGTCAAAAAAAAAAAACAAAAATTTGCAGACAAAAAGAAAATCAATTGTATTTCCAATTGGTATAAATTTTATCTACAGCTAAACTCATTAAAAAAAATTAATTACAGTTTAATAGTAAAAATGGTTTTGGTGGTTTGGGAGTCTCTCCGATTTCTTACCTTAATTTCCTTAAAATTTTTTTTACGGTAAAAATATTTAATTTAGAATAGTTGTTTAAAGTAAATTTACCTAATAAGTACTGACGTATGCACAAGTTTAAGCTTCTAAAAAGGCCTCAGTGTCTAATTTTGCCAAAAATTAATTTTAATTTTCATGCACCCTATTGACAAACCATATTAAATATCTTGTACGTACAATCAGAAATTTTTTTTTAAAAACCACTACACAATAGAAAACACATAGAAAATTCACTGAAAAAATCAGCATGAATATTTATCCTGTGTGTAGCTCTAACTGCATAATGAATTGAAATATCCCGGTTACCATATATTCTGGTTAAACAAGAGACAGGAAGGCTCTAGGTGAGGTCATAGGGATCACAGTAAGAATTTTTATCTTACAAGAGAAAATCTTCTGCCACAGTATCTGTGTGCTTCATTTTTGCGTTTATGGATATCCTCCATAGTACAAAAGGGCTTCTTATAAAATCTCTCGTATGACTGGTTTTAAGACTAAGGGATGAATTAAAAAAAACACTATTCCAGCCAAAACTTATCCTTGGCCCAACAAATATTTTTTTTTAATTTCGTTAGCTTTTTAAAATATAACATATGTATATTATCTCTTCTAAATCATAAAATTTTAACTGGTCACAATGGAAAGCGAAAAAAGGACGTAAAAATTTAATTAAAATTAAAAAAATATAACGTGGAGTTAAAAAACAGCAAAAGATCTAAATATACACTGCCAAACTGCTCCTTGAGCCTTTAAGAAGTATAACGAAGACCTGAGGGCGAAAAAAGTTCAAGCAAATGTTTGTATAGCGCAAGAAGTCGAGCAAGTCCTTTGAAGAGCACCGTGCACTTCTTATATTAACAAAGTAGTCCGAAAAGTTAAATGCTTTGATTCTTTTGTAAGCAAAGCCAAAGCTAATGATGGATTTAAGTTTAATAAAGTTCAGAAAGTTTCAGATTGCGATGCGGTACTGAACTTGGAGCAAAAGAACAGACGAAAAATTTATGTCAAATGTTATAAAAAAAAGTGCACCTGTTGTATGGTCGATGTACTGCACATACATGGTATATATTGGCAGATTTTTTACAAGTCCTGGTCTAGTTTTTATGCAGCACATGGACGAAGTAATATAAAGAAACAATAATGAACAACAAACATATAGATTTCCTTGAAAAATTTCTTATGTGGAAAGCTATTTGCACTTTGGGCAAAAGAAGCCAATCACTTGACAAATATTGAAAAAAATACTAAAAAAAAACGACTTTTACCTATATAAAAACAGCACAGAGTACCTTTTAATTTCTGGCCCGTTTTTAACATCATGACACTATGAAAAAAACCCCTTGAGTGACATCCAAACCATAATGTCAATTTTGTATCACGGGAGCAAATCTACAAAACTACCATTACTATTAAACTAACTTTATGCCAGTTATTTACTAAATAAATAATACTAAATAAAATAAATTTTTTCAGCTGTCAATGAGAGATGACACTCACTTGTTAATTAAATTTGTAATTATTTTCGTGCTCTTTTTCTACCTTGACTACCCTTAACCAAGTAATAAAATAAAAATACTGAAGAAGTATTTCTTGTTACCTAAAGTACTAACAGATGTCATGGTTATAAATTTTTGTTAGTAATAAGAGTTAACAGATAAAATATATATGAAAGCTTTTAAAAGCAAAGGAATTTTTAACAGTCACATCTAAGACAAAACCCTACATTACAACTTTATTTTACTAACACTGCATCGGTCATGTTTACAGACATTCAATTATTTTATCGTAAATTTTAGTACTGCCAATTTTAAATTATTTTTTGTGTTGTAACATAAAAGAGGTTCAAAAATTTTTATTTAATTCATAAAAAATCTTATATGCCATTCTTAATGGTTCTTTTATATACCCAGCCATCTGATCTAGCCAAGTTGTTATTGTACCGCAAATATCCTAGTTTTTGAAATAGAAAACTTTAGAAAATTTTAAATTTTTTTCAAAAAATAGAAAAGATCAGAAAATAAAAAATTTGTTTTCCTAATTTGGCACACAATCTTATCAATTTAATCAATCAATCTTATAAAACCAAAACCTTTAATATGTTCACTTCAGTTTCAAGGACTCGTGTCCTTACAAGTTTTCAAGTTTATATCAATTCCGATTAAGGTAAAGCCTAAACACAGAGTTTTTTGAAATAATGTTACGATATAAATTTCCTTATTTATTAAGTTACAAAAATGTTAATGAAAAATATAGTCATATCTAAATTTTTCCTCTAATACTTTGTTTGTTCAGCGTAGGAAGCTGTGTAGGTTTTAGCCGTACAGTAAAAATTACATCAATTGTACATTGGTTGGCACTGAGAAAGTGAAATATCTTGCAAGGTCGCTATAAATTACAAAAGAAATCTAATTTTTTTAAACTCATGTGCTTTTTTTTGGGATTTTTTAAAATCTACATAAATTGAAACTTTTAAAACTTTATTAGTTTTACCCACTTTCAGGATAACATTAAAGATCATGTGGCATATAAGTTTAAAAAAAATATATTTGCCATATTTTTGAGGCATAGTTCTACACTATTAGACAAAAATAGCCCTGCTTTATCGAAAATATTTCTTATATTACCCACGTAACATTTTTAGCCATTTGAAATATCTAAAAAAATGGTCTGTACTTTAACCACAAGGCCAATGAATGGAGACCGGTAAATAATTGTCCCATGAAAAAACCGACGGTCATGCTTTAATTTATTCAGAACACTTTTCTAAGTCGCTTGGTATAGTTCAAATTGGGTCTTAGGCCATTATTTTTGGGCGTTACGAAAATTCGCACAAGTGCATAATACTTTTCCAACTTGTGTGTTGTTAATAAAAAATACCACAATATATTGTATGCTATGAAATCCTTTAATATTAAAAATTCCCCTAAAAAATTCTTTAATTTAAATCCGCGAAAACATTAGCATTTTTTTAACTTTATCATGTTAATATTTTGAGTCAAGTTGAAGATGGCCAATAACTATAATTTTCAATTAAAGTTCTTGTTTTTTAAATTAAATTTCATATAAGCTAATTTTCTTTTAAATCGTTATATTTTACTATAATTATTTAAGTAAACTCAAACACACACACATACATAACTTATGTAATCGAAAGAATTATAACCAAAAAGCAAATAATTTTTAATTTACAAACCAAGAAGGAAAACTCAAAAATTATATTAAAATAACGAGCAGCATATATAAACCACTACGAATTAAATTTAAGCGTATAAAAATCATTTGCATAATTAAAAGCAATCGTTATGATATTTTGCCTTAAAACGCTTAAGCGGAAATGTGCAACATAAAAATTAAATTATTAAATTAAGTTGTATGTACGTAAAGTCAAAATCACCATAAGCATTGATTTTAAAAATCAAGTACGAAGAGTGAATTATTTATATTTCTGAATTTTAATTTAAGTCGTACTTAAACTAAAGTAAAATATTTTGAAGCATGTTTAACATTTGTATTGGTTCTGATTTTTTTAAAATTTGTTATAAAGTTGTAGCGGAGGGATGACCAAATAACCTTTTAAATGCATAACAAGCGTCCCACTACTCTAGCCACAGCATTTTTGTTTATATGAAATCAATTTGTTTTCATCAAGAAGCCAAGGGTAAACAAGTATGAAATAAATTATACTTCCAGCCGGAAAATATTGTACCCGACAGCATTATTAACTTTATAATAAAAACAGGCATTTGGGAAATGTTTACAAAGGTTAAGACTTTCGTAAGCTGGGGTAAAGTATTTTTTTTTCTAAGCGCCTATTGTTACAGTAAAAGACTGATTCTCACAAAATATGCTTGGGTCATTTTACTTAAAATAATACATAACTGGAAAGCTTTGTTTATTCAAAAGTTTTATGGTTGAATAGGGTTTCCAGAAGTAGAACTTGTATGAAATCCACGACAAGTAATGGAGGCCTTGGGAAATAATGGGAAGGTAATATTAAAATTCAAAGCACAGTTGACAGCACAGTTTTGTAAACATATAGTTCTTACTTTAAGCATTTTATACTTAATTTTTTTAAGAAGTTCCGTTTTGCGTTGTTTAAAATTTTTATCTTAAAACCTGAAAGCATTTTTTTCCTACTGCCTTGGGGGGTTCACCCTATAGCTTGTCTTGCGACTTCGCCTGTTATATTGCCAATCTGGTTATTTTCGATATCGGAATCCCCCGTTATTAGAATGTCACTGTTTTCCGAACAAAACTTTCAATTCAAAATTGTCAAGGATTTTCCCTTTTGAAACAGTTCATTAGTTTTACTAATATTTATCTTCAGGTACATCTGCAATGCTGCTTCCTGCACAATTAGCACATTATCTTGAATATCTCAAAAAGTGTGGGTAAGTTAGCCGTTATCGACGGCATAATCGAGAATTTCTAATCAGCCCTGAAAGCCATAAGTTATTGTTCTTTTAGGGAACATTACCTACTTTAACTTCAAAAATAAACGCACTTTTATATATATACGGTGTTAACATACAACCCAGATATACATCCAAACAAATTTTAACTTTGCTGCCTTGCAGATATTTATATGTAATTTGCAAGAAGCGTTTGCAGGTAGGCCCAGAATAAGGAACATGATATTGGCGGTACAATTTTAAATTCTTCTGCGGTTTACATAGCGAAGTAGCTCAGGCTGTCAAGGACTTTTCGAAGTTATTAAAAATTGTTAAAGAGAAAGTTTTAGCTCCTTTTAATGTTTAATGTTCAGTCTCAGAATGCCAAAATCATCTAAATAAGATTTGTGAGTTTGAAAATTGACTTGTTCTTTTCTATTCTCAAGCGTAAGATATGCTGACAGTCTTTTGTTTTAAACTTATTCAATTATCCTATTTATTACAATCTTGCTCAAAAGGATGATTCTTTTGTAGCATTTCGCTTTCAATTTCAATAAAATTGTTTTGAATTTAAATAAAACACATAAAATTTCCAAATCCACAGATAACTTCAGCAAACACAAATGTATTTCGATGTCGAACAACAGCTTGATGTTCAAAAATTAAAAAACATTAAAATATTTTTTTTCCATAAGCACTTACATGTAATAATTGCTTCAAGCTTACATGTGTATAACGACGTATAAAATGTAATATTATTACAATAATTGGGTTGTTTTTATTACATGTTCAATAAATTAAATATAACTAAAGGATTTTTAAGAGTTAAAAATACTGATTCAGTAAAAAAGACTTTGTATATAAAAATTATATTAAAGAGGAAAAGTCAATTTTGTGTAAGTGTGTGTGTAAATAAAAGTTTTACTTAATTGTGTAACGTGAATTATCTACACACAATCGTGCATGTTAAACGTACATACAAAAAAAATCGATATATATTTTTACTTACATATTTACGTTGGATATAAAAAGTCATCTCTATTATTTTAACAATATTGGTATAAATATGTATATGTGATATATTTTTAGTAAACATACGACACGATATGCTACATTGGCTAAAGGAAACGGAAGTGGCTGTGCAAATAAACGGATATGCATCTACAAGCCTATGTAAAAGAGTTTTTTTTAAGCCAACATGTTAGTGATGCCAAATTGTGAAACTTTTTTTAAATGTTTATTTTAAGATCTTAAACGTTCCGGAAAATGTGCGACCGACCGTCACTGCACTGTTTTTGCTTTTGGCGTGAATTAATCATACGGGCTCTTTTCTGGAAGATAGAAAAATGAATCACACACTTAAAAAATTAAAACTTGATAGTTTACGAGGAAAATTGAAAAAAATTTCGTTAATAACATAGAAATGGGTTTTAATCAATGACCAAGGTTATATGTTTTTATATAAAAAAACCAAATGCACAAGCCAAGCCAAACTTAACACAAATTAAAATTTTAGGTTCTAAACTAAAAACAATAATAATACGGGGTGTCTGGTAGAAAATTTTTATTTTTAAATATGGTTTTTTCAAAAAGAGATAAACTGTGCGGGGCTATGTGACGCCGTTGGAAATATCTATTGTGCGGATTTATAAATCGCGATGTCGCAGTGGTCCAATGAGCATCACGCGTTTTTTGTGGATACATTTTTTTAAGAGTAATAGTCCTTACGTTATTGCTCGTCGAAGATTTTTGCCAAAGTTTGGTATTCGGCGAACGCATGATGGACCGAGTGTAAATTAAATTCGTTCGCGGTTGCAGGAACTCCGCGCATCTGCGTCGGACTTGAGTGTCCCCCGGCCAGGGCCCATTTGATCTTCAAGGACTCCAAAAAACATTGAACTGCTTAAAATCCCCGACTTTCGATGGAAAAAAAGCAGCCTCACTGGGTCCTTCAAGAGCGATTATTCATGAAATTTAAAAAAAAAACGATCTAAAGTTCTACCCGTTTAAAATTCAAATCGTTCAAGAAATTAAAGAAAGTTATTTACACAAAAAAAATTTCCTGAAACGATGTTAAAACGTTTTCGTACTGTAAATTCAATTTTTTGGAGCGACGAGAAGCATTTTCACTTAAACGACTAAGTGATCAAGCAAAACTACCATTACTTGTCTCCAAAAACCCGCAATCCTCGATTGAAACATAGAAAAACATTTTATTGCCCCTTAGTAACTGTTTGCTGTACCTTATCCACGCATGAGTTAATCGGACCAATTTTTTCCCAAAAATTCTCGGGGTTAGGCGACGAATATCAATGGTAGAAATTATTGATCAACTGTACAAAATAAAAAAGAAACGAGAAAAAAATATTCCGTTTTGCTTTCTAATCAACATGTGGTTTACAGCCAAAAGACACAGCTACCGTTCAAAGAGTAATGATAATGAAATTGCGTAGCTGCTTTCAAAAACGCATTCAAATCGGCTAGTAACGAAAGAAGCCCTGATTTTTTGAAAAAAGTTTTTTTCAACACTAACGGAAAGTATAAATTTCTTTTTTAATAAAATAAATTATATAATAAATTGAAGCCAGAATAAAAAGCAAACATCTGGAATCTTCCATCTCTTCACACACGTGGTTTTAACAGGATTGGGCGACTGCATACACAGCCAGATTCGACGAAATGCTTCAGAAAAATTTCCCCCGAAAACTGATCAGTCGCTTTGGGGCCATCCAATGTCCACTGAAGTAGCCCGATCTTACCCCCATTCATTTTTATGGGGCTACGTCGAAGAAAAGTTTTACAGTGACAATCACCATTTTCCTGAAGCTTCAAGGGAAAATATTGGTCGAGAAAAAAGCTCAATTGAACCAAGTTTACCGCACCGTGTAGCGCAGAACACAGTGCTCCGTTTTGAACAGTGTGTTCAACTCGACAAAAGAAATCTGGATGGGTATGTCATCCAGAAAAAAATAATAAAACACGCAGTTCTATTCTATTGTTAAATGCTGTTAATAAAATTTTCTGTCTCCTATTACGTTTTTTTATTTAAGTTTGAAACTATAAATCTGCCATCAGACACCATGTATAAAGCGTTTTATTATTAGTTGGAATAAACGGCGCTTATTGTTTTTGTATTTGTATTACCTTTAAAATTTAAAACTAGTGGCATCTCTTGACCACCGCTTGCATTAATGCTTTTAAACAGATATATGCATACATATACATACATAAGTATGTGTTCATATTTATACTTTAATTTTTTAATGCTCAATGCACATGTATTTGTGAAATCACATAATACAGTCATATGCACAAATCAAAAAAAAACAAAAGAGTTTTCCTTTAAGTGTTAAAAGAATTGTTAGCTGCATAAATTTTTTGTTGCAAAAAAAAATTTTTTTTAATTTAAAATTGAAAGCCAATAAAAAAACAGCAGCAATAAAACTTTATTTAACCTACTTATTTTGTATATTAAATAAGGTTTAGAGAGAAGACTGGTAATTTGTTGTGCAGCTCATGTAATTGCAATGAAAATGCGTTAAAAAATTTTATTATTATTAATATTATATACATAAATTTAAGGCACTTTTATCAAAACCATTTTTATATTGAAAGTCATAATAATTTTATTGAGTTTTCTGCCTTAAATTATGAGAAACGGAAGACCAAAAAAGTTGATTAATAGTTTCATCCGCGTTTTATTTGTAAATAAATTATATATGAAAGATCGTTATGAAAAACAGAATTTTTAGTAAATAATTTTAAACAAAGTTTCATATAGATAAGCTATGTATGTACATATATTATTACCTTAATATATAAATGCCCTAAGTCTTATTTTTTATAAGCCCAAATTTATGTTTATTTCCATAAATGTCATAAATCACAAATACTCAAACAAATATTGACTTAAAAACTAGAACTGAGGGCCTTTATATATAAAGGTTACGATATATGTATTCTTTTCAAAACATATAATTCAAATGCATTTGCTTGTTAACTAAGTTGTTAATATAAAAAACTTAAGCTTTTAACCGGTTTTTTTCCTTTTTATATTTTATTTCTACTATAAAAAATACTTAAGTTATAGGTTTTCTCTTTAGAACACAATGGGTCATATAACACTAATTTTTTTTTCACCGGATGTAGCTTAAAATAATTAATTTTTAAAATATATATCTCAGCCTAAATTATAAAAATATTTCAAAATAAAGTAAACCACTACATATATGTATTTTTTTCAATAAAATTTACTCTTAATCAGGTATTTATATTTCTGTAATTTTGTTTAACAATTGAGTAAGCACCATAGACCTTATTTCTTAATTTTTTTTTTTAATTTTTAAAAATCGTTCTTTTTCCAAAAGCTTATTTGTTTTTATACCCTTTACATAAGAGTTTATAACAGTTTGTCATTTCATTTGTAATTTCTACAATATTCACTGAGTCCTTATAGATAGGGAAGTCGATATGGCCATGCCCGTCTGTCTGTCTTTGTGTATACTCAAATCAAATTTCAGGACTCAAACGAACAGAAATATCCCCAAAACACTGGCTGTTTAAAACAAGCGAAACCAGTTAACTATTGACCAAGATAGAGGGTGTCTTGTAGCGGATTTAAATTTAAATAAAAACGTAATAACTGATATCTGCCGTTGAGTTAAACTCACTGCTCAAAACTTAGCCTTTTACTCTACGTCACTCGATGCAGTAAGCTTAGTTCTCTCAAATTTTTTCCTTTAAAGCCACAAGAGATTAAAAAAAATGTCATTAATAACTGTCTCATTGAGGTTGCCCCTTAAAAAATCCATTAGGGTTAGATCGGACCACCTGGGTAGCCACGGGGTGTCCCTTACGCGTCTTATCACTTTTTAGAAAAAATTTTCCCGAAGCAAATTCATCTAAAATCTGACTGCATGTGCAAAAGCCTCATCCTGTTGAAACCACGCATGTACGGTGGATGATCTCGCAGGTTTGGTAACAATAATAACGTATTCATACTTTGATCATTTTCACAGCGTACACTCGTCGCCTGGGCTTGGGAGTTTTCGAAAAAATTGATGAAATTACCTCGTGCAGGGATAGGGCACAACAAATAGTTGCCCTGGGGCAATGAAATAGTTTTTGATGTTTTAATCGAGGGTTGCTGGTTTTTGAAGACAAAACATTGCTATTTTGCTTATTAGTATGGCGTTTAAGAGGATATAGGCCTCGTTGCTCAAAAAAAAATCGGATTAACAGTGCAAAAACGCTTTAATATTCTTAAGCGATTTAAGTTTTAAGAGGTTGAAACTTCAAATAATTTTTTTTTAATTTCATGACTATTTGATATTGGTAGTCCCATTGAGGTTGCTCTTTTCCGTATTAAAAACTGCTTCCAACCAGTTCAATGTTTTCGGGAGTCCTTAAAGGTTGACTGGGCGCTGCCAGTAGGAAATTCATAGCCGATGCAGTTACGCAGAATCTCTGTTCCTACGAACGAATTAAACTCGCGTATTTGCCGAATACTAAAATTGTCGACAAGCACTTACGTAAGAATAACTGCTCTTAAAAAATGTCTCCACAGCGATCGCGAGATACTGTAGCATGCTACAAACCAAAATTTTTTATTTTCATATTTTAAATTTTTAAAATTAACTGTCATACTACGTGAAACTTTACGCCCCCTGTATGTGAGTTAGATTTCATTTATTATCTGGGATGTTAAGTTGACGTTTACAATGTTAGCAAAATGGGATCTAATTAGCTATTGCGCCATTTAAAGGGAACATTCGAGCCTTCGTGGTTACGAAAGAATTATTTTTGCGCCATTATAAAGCAATCTTTTCATCGAGACAGATTAGAGCTTAAGCTGTGATAAGTAATTATAAAGGAAAAAGTTTAATTTGAAGAGAGTTATTAAATAAGAAATTTTCTTTTTATTCGGATGCTGGTGTAATCAAATCTAAGAGGATTTTGTTTTGTGTTCCTGATAAACAGGTATTTTATATTAATATTACAAATTTGCTGATAAGGCACTACCATAAAATTAATTTCCAGAACTAGACAGTATTTAAAGTCCCTTGTATTTGTTCAATACTTGAACATTAATTTGTGCTTTAAATACCTTGGTGCCATCTCCGATAGGTAACTTTATTTAATAATTTTTTTATAGTCAACCAAATTCTAACATTTTGTTTTAATTAAAATGTCTAGATTTGGCACCTTTTATATATTGGATTTTATCCATTCCAGTCATTAAAAGAGGTTATCCGAATTTTGTTTCTCTTCATCATAAGATGCAAAGTACCAAATATTGACAGCTTACAGGTATTGCTCTTGATTTTTGAAGCATCAGTCTAATTAAAACCGGTAAACACAGGAGTCAATAAGTAAAGTAAAAATGGTATTTGTCGACGTAAAGAAAAAGCTTAGAATCTAAATTTTTGGTGAAAAACATTTTAATTTGAGTTCTCAGCTGCGTAATTATTCATAAAAAAAATTTAATCATATAAAAAAAATGTTTTAAATTAAAATTAATGCTAAAGTGAGATTCATTGTATATATAAGAAAAGAAAGAAAGAGTTGTGAAAAGATCGAAGAAGAAGAGTGCAAAAATATGTACGTGCAAATATACATATGTACATGATTTTTTATAAAATTATTTAAAAAATTGATAGTTAAATGTTATTAACGGCGTTTTTTCCGTTATATGTGTTTTTGTTGTTTTAAATTCTTAATAAAATATTATATGTAAAGTAAGTTTTGTCGTTCTCTACTTCTTCGTTTTTTTTGTAATTTTATGTTATTTACATAAAAACGTGTTTTACTTATGTTACGAAGTGTTAAAAATGCAGTGTTAAATTATTGTATGCAATTTTAAATTTGTTTATAAACATTTGTACAAAAATTATTTCCCTTAAGCAACAAACTTTAAGAGAGAAGTTAGCAACATCAACGTCGAACCTGCATCTAGAGATCTTTGGATAGCTGAGCGAAGTTTGATGATGTAAGTTTTATATACATTCCTATTTACTTATTTTATTTATATACTTATTTATTTTTATTAAGTTCATTGATCTCAGTTAAATTTTATTTATTTGCTTAAGGGTGACCAACCAATTTTGGGTTTTAATAATTTTTTTTTATTATTTGGTTTAATTTTTAATTTAATACAAACAAACATTTCTTTATTTTTTTTATGCATGATTTAAATTATTTTGCATGGATTTTTTTTTTCAATCAATTTTCTTTTGTTTTTGAATTTTCTAATTTATTGCTTCGAATATTGTTTAAATCTTAAAAGTTAATTTATATTAAAATGGCTCTTTAAAAGAGAAAATATTACTTCTGTTTGATTGTTTGATTTGGGAACTACAGCTTATTTTATGGGATCACATAATTGTTTTTTTGATTGATTTCAGTGTGATCATGGTTGGGTGGGTGATAGTTGCATTAACATACGGCAATATAAATAACGTAAATTTATCCTTTAGCTTGTGAGTGTATGCACGCTTTATAAGTAATGGTTTATAACATGGCGATTGAATCGAAGGATAAGAAGATATGAACTCCCCCGTTTTCGACGAGCAATAAGGCCGGTATTGTAGCGTGCACTTTTTTGGTTATCCTTTGTTTGTAACACCATAAGATCTTGAATTATAATTTAGTAGGCAATACGTTATAAATTATTTGGCGCCCAACGTGGGGCCGACGAAGTTATTTATTTGAATATTAACATCTTTTTCATAACACCGAAATGGTGGTCCCACACTCGTTTGGCTCCCTGTAGTACAACTACCCTATAGTAATAAGATGTTATCTGGAATGTGATTATGATAAAGTTTTAATGGGAAAAAAAAACATTCGTATTCAACCAATAGCTTCTTCTTACTATATATAATGATAAATCTTCAATGTTTACTAACATTTGTAATATTTGCTTGGAATACTGTTTTTGGAAAAGTTTTCTAAATCAGTCCGCGGATATTAAATTTTTTTCAATTACTTAATGGAAATATAGTTCTTCTAATAGTTACTATCCATAGTATAATGAAAAAAAAAAGATTACTTTGCAAATGCAAATTTTTTAAGCTAAAGGTTAAAATATGTTCACTAATAAGCTTGTGCCCCCAAGGAAAGCGTCAAACAGAGTAATATACATGCATATATTGATAGTATAAAAAAATAATTTGATATCTTTTTAACTTAAAACAAAGGTTATTATAAAATTTTAACAGTTTTAAAAAAAAAAAAAAAAAAATTTTTTTTTACAAATACAAATAGCACAACTATTTTCATTTTATTTTATATCTAAAAGTTTTAAACCTTCTATTCATAACACTTATTTATTTATTTATTTATTTGAAAGAATTGAATTTCTAGTACAACAAGATACAATATCTTATGAATTATAGTACTAGAATCAGATATGTTATATTAGACAAAGGGAAAAATAATATAAGTTATACAAGTATAAAACAAAGATGTGACAACAAAAAATATAAACTAACATAAAATAACATAAAATGTATTAATATTTGACAAAAATTAACAAGGATTAATATTAAATATTATATAATCAGAAATCAGATTTACACAGTTTTAAGACAAAAAAGAGAATAAAAAAAAAACATATTAAGAAAAATGTTCGGTAAGTAATTCTTTAAATTTTATTGCGCTATAAGTTGTTTGCAAATAATTTGGAAGTTGGTTCCAAAGACGTATACTTAATATAAAAAATTGACACTCCGATGCATGGTCCCTATGACGAAATTGTATTAAAAATTTCCCTCTACGAGACTTTGCAAATTGTAAACGACTGTATAGGTACGACGGTTCCTTTGTTGTTATAATTTTATGCAAAAAGATAATGTTTTTAAATTTAAGAAAATTATTAAAAGATAGAGTCAGAAGACTACATGAATACGACGTTATTCTGTCGAACTTTTTTAGATTAAAAACATAGCGGACAATGTTATTATAGGTAGTGGTAAGTTTTCTCATATCCTGAGAGTTGCAGCCAGCATATATTTCAGAGGCATATAGTAGCGTTGGTAGTAGACAGGATTTCGCAATTAGAGTTCTTATTCTCGGTGGAGTAAAATATTGTGTGATCCACAATGTCCTTAACATGCCATATATCTTTCCACAAACTTGACTAATGTGATCCGTCCAAGTCAAAGTTCCGTTCATTGTAACTCCTAAATTTCTGGCAACCTTAACAATTTCAATCCTAGCATCTCCAATATGTATATCTAGATCTTCTCCTATTACAACACTCTTCTTGCTTATCACTAAACATTTTGACTTTTCCGGATTAAGGTTCAAACCATTTACCGTGGCCCAATTAAAAATTCTGTCCAAATCAGAATTCAAGAAATTAATGCTCGTACGGTATGAGTTCTTAGGACAGCAGAGGTAAAGTTGAACATCATCTGCGTACATTTGAACCTTCGAATGAAGAAGATGCTGAGGCAGGTCATTTGCATACAAGGAATACAATAGAGGCCCAAGGACCGATCCCTGTGGAACACCATGTTTTGTTTCCAACGGACGGGAGACGTTTCCATTTAAGGAGACTGATTGTGTCCTCCCAGAGAGATAGTTCGCCATAAGTTGCACTGAATTTGGTGAAAAATTAAATATCTTTGAGAGTTTTAGACAAAGTATTGAGTGATTAACCGTATCAAAGGCCTTAGAGTGATCCAGTAGTACCAGAAAAGTAACCTTATTGCTATCCAAATTCCCCCGTATATCCTCTACTACATCAGACAACACCGTGATACAACTTCGCTGAGGTCTAAAACCAGATTGGCGATCAGTCAACAGATTATTTTCCCTGACATATTTGTATATCTGCTTATGGATCATGTGTTCAAATACTTTTGAGAAGTATGGTAAAATGGATATAGGGCGAAAATCATTTCCCTTTTTTGGTACCGGAACGACCCTGGCGTATTTCCATGCATTAGGGAAAGTGTTAGTGACAATTATACTATTGAAAATGTGCTTTATATATACCAATAACCACGGTAAAATAATTTTAACAAATTTCGGATCTATGTTGTCAAAACCTATAGAATTTGATTTTGTCACATGGAAACCCTCAACTACATCCCGATCATCAAAACATTGGAAGTCAAACTTTGCAGTGGCCAAGTTATTAGATGTCATCCGATCATAGAAATCCGTGCATACATTAGTGGATGAGACCTTCACGAATTCATTGTTTAACAAATTAACATCAACGTTCGCCGTGTGAGCAATTGACCTGCCAACTCCTACGTCCTTTATATGGTTCCAAATATTCTTACTGCCCACAGTTGTCTCAAATTTGTTGGAATAATAAGTTCTTTTCTCAGCCCTTATTCTAGAGACTACTGCCTTCCTCGCAATGCGGTATTGAAGTAAGTGTTCAGGCGTTCTATAACGCTTCCATAAATGGTACAATTTATCACGGCGATCAATCAATGACCTCACATCATGAGTAAACCACGGTCGCTGTCCTTTCCTTAATTTCTTAGTTCTAGTGGGAACATTTCTTTCATACAGGTGTACAATTTTCGTATTGACAAATGATAATTTCTCATCAACTGTAGGATAGTTGTAGATACTATCCCAAGCTACGTTCACAAGGTCGTCATGCAATGTAAAATAGTCGATGTTGTCAAAGTCACGAAAACTGTAACTCTGACGCATTACAGCAAGTGAGATATCATAAGACATAAAGATGGCGTCATGTCTTGAAAACAACGGAGCTGCTATTTGTTCATAATGTAACATTTTATGAATATTACTAACAAAAAACAAGTCAAGCAATGTTTCCGAAGATGAAGTGAAATGTGTTGGTCGAGTCATATTTACAGAAAACAAGTTAATTGACGACATGATGGTAACCAATTCATTGGTCATAAGTAAGTTGCTATTAAAATCCCCAGCAATTATAACTTCAGCATATGTCGCTGATAGTAATTCTAATTTTTCAGTTAAAGAGTCGAAATTAATGTATCTGTCCGGTCTGTAGGCACACCCAAGTAGTATTTTACGACCACCAGAACTTATTCCAACAAATAAAAATTCAGTATCGCCAGGTTCATTATGTGAGCAGACAAGTTGACAGGAAATATTATCCCTTATGTAGATTGCAACGCCCCCACCATGTCGCCGCCTATCGGATCTAAAGACTCTATATCCGTCCAATCTATATAGGCTACTATCAATGTCAGGATTAAACCATGTCTCCGAAATACATATGACATTTACACCAGAATTTACAAAAAGAAACCGAAACTCATCAATTTTAGGTAATAAACTTTGAGCATTAATATGAACCACATTAAATCCTTTATGTAATTTAGTTGAATCGATCTTTACCTTCGATTTTACTTTTATATTGATCCTGTTTTGTTTAATTGTTGTCTCTTGAAAACTTTATAGCTTAAAAAATGTCCAGTACAGATCAGACTCAAGATAATAACGAATCAGGTGGCACCTGGGATAAACAACCAACTTGTAATGCTTGTAATACAGTCATTGCCACTAAGTCCCAGATGCATACTACAGTTTGTAGCCATAACTTTCACAGAAACTGTTTGTCTAAAGTTATTAAAGTTAGACCCTTTTGCCCTGTGTGCAATGTTAGAATAGTGAATGATAACTCTCAGTCTGCTACCAGGTCACAAACTAGAATGTCCACAGCTAAGCCACAAGGTAATAATAGTGAAGACCAACAAATAAATATAACGAGTGAAAGCGCGG
Organism: Melanophora roralis; assembly: GCA_963583895.1. Classification (NCBI taxonomy): domain Eukaryota; kingdom Metazoa; phylum Arthropoda; class Insecta; order Diptera; family Rhinophoridae; genus Melanophora; species Melanophora roralis. Next base: position 41,802,520 of record OY757190.1, read on the forward strand.
CGGAAACCGTAAATACAAATCCTTCCGGAGTCAATACTGAATATATTCGGGAAATGGTTACGAAATTAATATCCTCCCAGCAAGCTCAGTTATTAACCGTTTTAAATAGCCATATTTCCAGAATAGTGGAAACCAATGTCCAAGCTAGTCTTTCAAGATGTACCATGTCGGTACCTCAGACCTCAAATTCTCAGTCAGACAATAATGGAGTTTCAAATAATAGATTTCAGAATCCACCTACTGATGCCGAGCGTAGTTATGAAGAATTTCTGGGAATAGAAACTAATGAGAATAGTCACAACCCTGACATTCCTGTACAGTCAGGCATATTGCTCCCTAATCTTGGACCTAACCCGTCGTTTTCGCAGGCTTCAAACCCTTCAGATCTTAATTCTAGACCGGACAAAATTCTTCAGATTATTTCTAATTGGAAGCTTAAATTTAGTGGAGGACCGGACAGTTTGTCTATTGAAAACTTCATTTATAGAATAGAGGCCTTGACGGTTCAGACATTACATGGAAATTATGATTGGCTTTGTCGCAATGCCAGCTCACTATTCGTGGGAAAGGCCAGCGATTGGTTCTGGCGATACCACCGATCGGCTCCGAACATAACTTGGCCCAGTCTTTGTAAGGCCTTAAGACAACAATATAGGGATTCGAGAACGGATGTGGACATACGCGAATTAATACGGGATAGGAAACAGAAACCAAACGAGACCTTTGACAATTTTTATGAGTCTATAGTACATTTGACCGACCGACTCAATGAACCACTTCCTGACAAGACACTTGTGGAGATTTTACGTCGAAATTTGCTCCCTGAAATCCAACATGAAATTCTAAATATGCAGATCTATTCAGTTGAACATTTACGTGACACATGCCGGCGTCGAGAATTCTTTTTGCAGGATATGCGAAGAAAGCACACGAATTATATTTCCCGCCCATTGCCAACATCACGGAGAGTAGCAGAGCTAGAAAATGAGATCTATGAATCGCAAACAGATGAGGAAGATCCCGAAGAAATTTCCGCTATAAGTTTAACCTGCTGGAATTGTAAGAAGTCTGGACACCGCTATCAAGATTGCTTGGCTGAACGTACCATTTTCTGCTACGGTTGTGGTTTACCAGATACCTATAAGCCAACCTGTAAGAAGTGTTCTTCAAAAAACGCCAAACCGGGTGCACAAAGAGGTGCACAAACTTTTCAGAAAATGGGGAAAGAGAAAGATATCTAGTTACTGCAAGTAAAACCCCCTTAACAGGAACCATGAACAACAACGGAAATGCCAAACATAAAAATAGTACCACCCATTCCGAAAATAAGTTCGTAACAAACCAATTGCTTTCAAACCTCCCTTTTAAACCATTTCATGAAAGGCTACGACAACAGTTTAATAATTTTCAAAATTCTTTTAACCCCAGCAATATTAATGAAAAAAAATATAGACCAACTAGATCTGCTAAACGCATAAAAGATTTTTGGAAGACTATTAAATATACAAGAAAAAAGATTATATGTTCTGTTTTAAATAAATGCGGCGATATTAGACCTTACGCTGAGGTTATGGTTTTTGGTAAAAAGATTTTAGGCCTGTTAGACACTGGGGCATCGATAAGTTGTATAGGTGCAAAAGCTGCTAGAAATTTTATTGCTTCCGGCTCTCCATATAAAAGATTAAATTCATCCGTTAAAACAGCTGACGGAAATAGCCAAAATATTATAGGTGTAATTAAAACAAATATTTCCTTTAAGGATGTTGAAAAGCCAATTTCTATTTTTATAGTCCCAAACCTTGAGAAAGATTTATATCTGGGTATAGATTTTTGGGAAGTTTTTAATCTACTACCATCTTGCGTTACCAAGTTGACACCCATGCAAGCTACTGAGGATATAAACGAAATTGTTACGCAAATTCAACTTACAAGTGAACAGAAAAAGCTTCTTTTAAGTACTATAAAATTGTTCCCTTCATTTGCAGAGGAAGGCTTGGGGAAAACTAACTTAATATCTCATGTAATTGACACTAAAGACGCTAAGCCTATCAAACAGCGACATTTTTCAGTATCACCAGCTATTGAGAGACTGATCTATGAAGAGCTTGATCGGATGTTGAAGCTTGGAGTTATTGAAGAGTCGAACAGCGCTTGGTCATCTCCTGTTGTTCTTCATAGGAAGCCTGGTAAAAACAGATTGTGCTTGGATAGTAGAAAGCTGAATGCCGTTACCGTAGGTGATGCGTACCCCCTTCCGCACATTGATGGTATTTTGAGTAGATTACCAAAGGCTGAATTTATCACCAGTTTAGACCTTAAAGATGCCTTTTGGCAGATTCCTCTAGATTCTGGATCTAAAGAGAAAACAGCATTTACCGTTCCTGGGAGACCTTTATACCATTACACTGTTATGCCTTTTGGCCTTTGTAATGCTCCGCAAACGATGTCACGTCTAATGGACAAGGTGATTCCACCATCTCTCAGATCGGAAGTGTTCGTTTACCTTGACGATCTGTTGATCATATCGGAGTCCTTTGAAAGACATCTTTCGGTTTTAAGGATGGTGGCCCATGAGATAAAAGTGGCTGGACTGACTATTAATGTAGAAAAAAGTAATTTTTGTGTGCGCGAAGTTAAATACTTGGGTCATGTGGTTGGTAATGGGGTTATTCGTACGGATCCGGGAAAAGTGTCTGCCATAACTGATTTCCCAGCTCCGAGATCCGTTAAACAGGTCCGCAGATTTCTGGGAATGACAGGGTGGCACCGGAAATTTATTCAGAACTATGCTGCTCTTACTACCCCTATAACTGATTTACTGAAAGGTAAAAAGAAGTTTGTCTGGACAGCAGAAGCTCAAAAAGCCTTTGAAGTTTTAAAAACTCATTTAAGCTCAGCACCAGTTTTACATAGCCCTGATTTTTCAAAACCGTTCTTTATACATTGTGATGCTAGTAAAACTGGTATAGGAAGTGTATTGGTGCAAAAAAATGTGGAAGGCGAAGAGATTCCGATAGCATTTATGTCGAAGAAACTCAACCAAGCCCAACGCAACTATTCTGTCACCGAACAAGAATGCTTAGCAGCTTTGCTTAGCATAAAAAAATTCAGAGCTTATGTTGAAGGACATGAGTTCACCATAATCACTGATCATGCGTCTTTGAAGTGGCTCATGTCTCAAACTGATCTCAGTACAAGGTTAGCAAGATGGGCTTTAAAACTTCAAGGTTACAAATTCAGCATACAGCATAGGCGTGGTACACAAAACATAGTTCCGGATACGCTTTCAAGGGCCAATACTGATGACTTGTCCGCATTAGGGATTGACAGATTGACAGATATTAACAGTGGGCTTTTTGTAGATTTAAATTCTACCTATTTTCAATCAGACGAATACAAAAACTTATTGGAGAAAGTTCAGAAGACGATAGACCGCACACCTGACCTTCGAATCGTTGATGGGTATTTGTACAGACGTACGGAACATGCATCTGGTGATAATGTTCAAGATGATCTCTCATGGAAATTGTGGATTCCAGCTCAACTTATTCCCGAGATACTAAGAATGGCACATGATGACCCACTGTCATCACATTGTGGTATAAACAAAACATTAGATCGTATACGTCGGTTTTATTTTTGGCCAAATCTAGTTGTTGATGTCAAAAATTATATAAATAATTGCGAAATTTGTAAATCGTCAAAACACCCTAACAAAACGCTACGACCACCAATTGGTAAGATTCAACACACACTTAGATTTTTCCAAAAACTGTACATTGACTTTTTGGGACCATATCCCAGGTCACGATCAGGAAATATTGGGATTTTCATAGTATTGGATCATTTTTCAAAATTTCCATTTTTAAAGCCAGTGAAAAAGATAACTGCAAATGTTACTATTAAATATATGGAGAATGAGTTGTTTCACTTATTCGGAGTTCCAGAAGTGGTGGTTTCTGACAATGGATCACAGTTTAGATCAAATGAGTTCAACAAATTTTTGTCACAGTATGGGGTTAGACATGTATACACCGCAGTGCATGCTCCTCAAGCCAACGCCTCTGAGAGGGTTAACAGATCAGTGCTGTCAGCAATTAAATCCTATGTAAGGTGTGATCAGAAAGATTGGGATGAAAAGCTAACTAGCATTTCTTGTGCTCTACGCTCCGCAGTGCATTCCGCGATTGGTACTTCTCCGTATTATTTAGCTTTTGGTCAACACATGGTGACAAATGGTCTTACGTATGAACTTTTGCGACGTTTGGAAATGCTAGAGGATAGGGGTGTGAAACTTAACAAGGACGATTCTATACAGCTAATGAGTGCCAGAGCCCAGGAGACTATGAATAAGCAATTTGAACGAAACGAAAGAACCTATAATCTCAGAACGCGAGAAGTATGTTTTAACCCAGGTCAAGAAGTGTTTCGGCGAAATTTTAAGCAAATCAGTCTAGAGCAAGGATATAATGCAAAGCTAGCTCCAACTTTTTTAAAATCTCGTGTCCGGCGTAGACTAGGCAACTGTTATTACGAACTTGAGGATTTGAAAGGCAACCTTGTTGGAAAATACCATGCCAAGGATATTCGCCAATGAATAAGTATATCTGCTTTTAGAATCCGCCTTTAGTGTAAAAGTTTCCACTAAAGTCAGATTTTGGCCGGGGGGAAATTGTAGCATGCTACAAACCAAAATTTTTTATTTTCATATTTTAAATTTTTAAAATTAACTGTCATACTACGTGAAACTTTACGCCCCCTGTATGTGAGTTAGATTTCATTTATTATCTGGGATGTTAAGTTGACGTTTACAATGTTAGCAAAATGGGATCTAATTAGCTATTGCGCCATTTAAAGGGAACATTCGAGCCTTCGTGGTTACGAAAGAATTATTTTTGCGCCATTATAAAGCAATCTTTTCATCGAGACAGATTAGAGCTTAAGCTGTGATAAGTAATTATAAAGGAAAAAGTTTAATTTGAAGAGAGTTATTAAATAAGAAATTTTCTTTTTATTCGGATGCTGGTGTAATCAAATCTAAGAGGATTTTGTTTTGTGTTCCTGATAAACAGGTATTTTATATTAATATTACAAATTTGCTGATAAGGCACTACCATAAAATTAATTTCCAGAACTAGACAGTATTTAAAGTCCCTTGTATTTGTTCAATACTTGAACATTAATTTGTGCTTTAAATACCTTGGTGCCATCTCCGATAGGTAACTTTATTTAATAATTTTTTTATAGTCAACCAAATTCTAACATTTTGTTTTAATTAAAATGTCTAGATTTGGCACCTTTTATATATTGGATTTTATCCATTCCAGTCATTAAAAGAGGTTATCCGAATTTTGTTTCTCTTCATCATAAGATGCAAAGTACCAAATATTGACAGCTTACAGGTATTGCTCTTGATTTTTGAAGCATCAGTCTAATTAAAACCGGTAAACACAGGAGTCAATAAGTAAAGTAAAAATGGTATTTGTCGACGTAAAGAAAAAGCTTAGAATCTAAATTTTTGGTGAAAAACATTTTAATTTGAGTTCTCAGCTGCGTAATTATTCATAAAAAAAATTTAATCATATAAAAAAAATGTTTTAAATTAAAATTAATGCTAAAGTGAGATTCATTGTATATATAAGAAAAGAAAGAAAGAGTTGTGAAAAGATCGAAGAAGAAGAGTGCAAAAATATGTACGTGCAAATATACATATGTACATGATTTTTTATAAAATTATTTAAAAAATTGATAGTTAAATGTTATTAACGGCGTTTTTTCCGTTATATGTGTTTTTGTTGTTTTAAATTCTTAATAAAATATTATATGTAAAGTAAGTTTTGTCGTTCTCTACTTCTTCGTTTTTTTTGTAATTTTATGTTATTTACATAAAAACGTGTTTTACTTATGTTACGAAGTGTTAAAAATGCAGTGTTAAATTATTGTATGCAATTTTAAATTTGTTTATAAACATTTGTACAAAAATTATTTCCCTTAAGCAACAAACTTTAAGAGAGAAGTTAGCAACATCAACGTCGAACCTGCATCTAGAGATCTTTGGATAGCTGAGCGAAGTTTGATGATGTAAGTTTTATATACATTCCTATTTACTTATTTTATTTATATACTTATTTATTTTTATTAAGTTCATTGATCTCAGTTAAATTTTATTTATTTGCTTAAGGGTGACCAACCAATTTTGGGTTTTAATAATTTTTTTTTATTATTTGGTTTAATTTTTAATTTAATACAAACAAACATTTCTTTATTTTTTTTATGCATGATTTAAATTATTTTGCATGGATTTTTTTTTTCAATCAATTTTCTTTTGTTTTTGAATTTTCTAATTTATTGCTTCGAATATTGTTTAAATCTTAAAAGTTAATTTATATTAAAATGGCTCTTTAAAAGAGAAAATATTACTTCTGTTTGATTGTTTGATTTGGGAACTACAGCTTATTTTATGGGATCACATAATTGTTTTTTTGATTGATTTCAGTGTGATCATGGTTGGGTGGGTGATAGTTGCATTAACATACGGCAATATAAATAACGTAAATTTATCCTTTAGCTTGTGAGTGTATGCACGCTTTATAAGTAATGGTTTATAACATGGCGATTGAATCGAAGGATAAGAAGATATGAACTCCCCCGTTTTCGACGAGCAATAAGGCCGGTATTGTAGCGTGCACTTTTTTGGTTATCCTTTGTTTGTAACACCATAAGATCTTGAATTATAATTTAGTAGGCAATACGTTATAATACTCACTCGACAACTGCGACATAGTGACCGCATAATTTGCTATTGCGACGGCATCAGCCACCATCTGCACCTATTATTACTTTTTGAAATAATTGTATTTAAATATATAAATTTGGCAGCAGACGCGTTGTATAGGAGAAACCCCAAAGTATATAATTTTTTTCGATTAACATTCGTGCATATATCAATATATTTATATCTCAGTAAATACAGCCACCCTTGCCAATGTAGCATGCTACAAACCAAAATTTTTTATTTTCATATTTTAAATTTTTAAAATTAACTGTCATACTACGTGAAACTTTACGCCCCCTGTATGTGAGTTAGATTTCATTTATTATCTGGGATGTTAAGTTGACGTTTACAATGTTAGCAAAATGGGATCTAATTAGCTATTGCGCCATTTAAAGGGAACATTCGAGCCTTCGTGGTTACGAAATAATTATTTTTGCGCCATTATAAGGCAATCTTTTCATCGAGACAGATTAGAGCTTAAGCTGTGATAAGTAATTATAAAGGAAAAAGTTTAATTTGAAGAGAGTTATTAAATAAGAAATTTTCTTTTTATTCGGATGCTGGTGTAATCAAGTCCAAAAGGATTTTGTTTTGTGTTCCTGATAAACAGGTATTTTATATTAATATTACAAATTTGCTGATAAGGCACTACCATAAAATTAAATTCCAGAACAAGACAGTATTTAAAATCCCTTGTATTTGTTCAATACTTGAACATTAATTTGTGCTTTTAATACCTTGGTGCCATCTCCGATAGGTAACTTTATTTAATATTTTTTTTATATTCAACCAAATTCTAACATTTTGTTTTAATTAAAATGTCTAGATTTGGCACCTTTTATATATTGGATTTTATCCATTCCAGTCATTAAAAGAGGTTATCCGAATTTTGTTTCTCTTCATCATAAGATGCAAAGTACCAAATATTGACAGCTTACAGGTATTGCTCTTGATTTTCGAAGCATCAGTCTAATTAAAACCGGTAAACGCAGGAGTCAATAAGTAAAGTAAAAATGGTATTTGTCAACGTAAAGAAAAAGCTAACAAATTAAATTTTTGTGAAAGACATTTTAATTTGAGTTCTAAACTGCGTAATTATTCAAAAAAAAATTTAATCATATAAAAGAAATGTTTTAAATTAAAATTAATGGTAAAGTGAGATTCATAGGTATATATAAGAAAAGAAAGAAAGAGGTGTGAAAAGATCGAAGAAGAAGAGTGCAAAAATATGTATAAATATATGTGCAAATATACATATATATGTACATGATTTTTTTCGTTTAAATTATTTAAAAAAATTAATAAGTAAATGTTATTAACGGCGGTTTTCCGTTATATGTTTTGTTGTTTCAAATTCTTAATTAAATATTATATGTAAAATAAGTTTTTTCGTTCTCTACTTCTTCGTTTTTTGTAATTTTATGTTATTTACATAGAAACGTGTTTTACTTATGTTACGAAGTGTTAAAAACGCAGTGTTAAATTATTGTATGCAATTTTAAATTTGTTTATAAACATTTGTACAAAAATAATTTCCCTTAAGCAACAAACTTTAAGAGAGAAGATAGCAACATCAACATCGAACCTGCATCTAGAGATCTTTGGATAGCTGAGCGAAGTTTGATGATGTAAGTTTTATATATATTCCTATTTACTTATTTTTATATACTTATTTATTTTTATTAAGTTCATTGATCTCATTTAAATTTTATTTTTTGCTTAAGGGTGACCAACCAATTTTGTGTTTTAATAATTTTTTTATTATTTGGTTTAATTTTTAATTTAATACAAACAAACATTTCTTTATTTTTTTATGCATGATTTAAATTATTTTGCATGGATTTTTTTTTGTCAATCAATTTCCTTTTGTTTTTTTTAATTTTCTAATTTATTGCTTCGAATATTGTTTAAATCTTAAAAGTTAATTTGTATTAAAATGGCTCTTTAAAAGAGAAAATATTACTTCTGTTTGATTGTTTGATTTAGGGACTACAGCTTATTTTTATGGGATCACATAATTGCTTTCTGATTGATTTCAGTGGGATCATGGTTGGGTGGGTGATAGTTACATTAACATACGGCAATATAAATAAAGTGAATTTATCCTTTAGCTTGTGAATGTATGCACGCTTTATAAGTAATGGTTTATAACATGGCGATTGAATCAAAGGATAAGAAGATATGAACTCCCCCGTTTTCGACGAGCAATAAGGCCGGTATTTTAGCGTGCACTCTTTTGGTTATCCTTTGTTTGTAACACCATAAAACTTTGAATTATAATTTAGTAGGCCATGCGTTATACCAAAGAACTAAGCACAGATACTTTGTAGATACGGACTCAAATAAAGGAAAAAAAACTTCCAAATAGGATCAGGGTAAGTAGCATTTCTCCTAATATTGCACACATTTTATAAAATGTTTAATGCGCTGAATTTTAAAAACAATAACTGCTATCGACTTCAAATATTCTACAAAAAAAAGTTTACAATAATTCCTAAAATTTGGAAAGAAATACTTTTATAGGAGCAGGGGAAGTGGCACCCCTAATACAAATGAATAATTTTAATAAAATTTTTGATACGCTATATATGGGAATCTAAAACAGCTATCGACTTTAAAGATTCTACAGCATGTAATTGCACGACAATGCCTATATTGGAAAAACATAGTCTTATAGGAGCAGGGGGAGGGAAACCCACCATACAAATTAACACTTTTTATTAAACTTTTAATAAGAATAATGTCGAAAATGTTAAAACTCTCGACCTCAAACCTTCTACATGTTATTTTTTTTTATTTATTTAAAATCGAAAATTTTTTAAAATCTTCTATTTCAAAAACTAGAAGATAAATTGACTCCAAGCCCGGCACAAAGTATTTTTATTATAATATTTGCAGTACGAAACAACTCGGCAAGATCTGATGGCTGGGTATATAAAACTACCACTGGAAAGGGTATATAAGATTCGGCACAGCCGAATATAGGGCTCCTCCTTCAGATTATTTCTACTTTTAAGTTTATATTAACCACTGCCCAAATAACTGGCAGAAACCTTTTTACTGTAAAACTTCATTGACTGATTTTAACTTGATAAATCAATTTTGTTTTCAATTCTGTTTTGAACTTCAAATAGTTTTTATAGAAAGTTTTTTGTTCTAACTTTTGTCATTGTTTTTTTGCGAAACTTTTAAATAAAAAGAAAACCACAAAAAAACGTTCTTTAAGCACTTGCGTATTTGCAAATAATGCAAACCTTCTTAAAGTTTTTGAGGTTAAATTTGTTAGTTTTACCAGCAAACTTTTAAGTTTTTGTGTAAATATAGTTTCAAGTATTATTTTATTGCTTGTGTCATACTTAGTTTAAACAAAAATTCTATGAATTATATCTCTTTTAAGTTTTTTATGGTTTTTTGTAAATAAGTTGGCCAATTGGTATGTTTAACACAATTGTAAGTGAACGAAACTTAAACGATAAAAAAACTAAGGGCAAACATAATAAACTAAAAATTTTTAAACGCGGTTGCTTGTTTAAAACTTTTATTTTTTATACGGAGAGGCACATAAATAAGCAACCTTTAAATTTAAAATAGATTAAAAATATTATTTTTGCAAGAAATTGTTTATGCCTAAGCCCATAAGGAATTTAAATAAAAATAGAAAGACTTTAATTTTTATATTTTTAAGAAAAAACAAAAAGTTTTAAGGTTTAGAAAAATAGACATGTGGTAATCATAGCTGTAAACTGTAAAATGCTACATTTTACTTTATAGTGTTTATACTTGATTAAGAAAAAATTATTTTAAAAATTTAACGCAATAGTAACCAGTTGAACTTGCTTGAGTGCTCTATACCATGACCGTATTATATTATTTATAAAATGCAGAAATCTTGAAACTCTTGTGCCAGATTTTTTCAGGGGTGCTGAAAAAAATTCTAACGGCAGGACAAGTCTAAAATATCTGAATTAAGCCCAGAAAAGAGGTAACAAAATATGAGAATTTCAAGGACAAAGCCGTAGCAAAAACTCTCCTTGGAAGTGAAAAACCTCGGTGTAATACTTTACTGAGGGCAGGTGTAAAAGGTACAAAAGTATTTAACTCATGAACAAAATCAGTGGAAGAGTGGTAAAAACTAAGTTTTTCAAAAATTTAGTACGAGTAATATTAATTCTTTGTTTGTTTAATTTTTGCCAAACTAGTTATTTTATTTGTTCTAGCAAAATTTTTTTTTATTATTTGTTATTATTTATTTAATTTATTTGTTAATTTTATAATTTTTTTTTAATTCAAATAAATTAATTTGTTTTCTTTAGGTTGAAGGAATGTATTTTCGAATCCAGCTACGTAATTTCTCTGTCAGTACTTTTTTCAATTATTTGTTTTAAAAATTTCAATTAATTTTTTTATTAATTGTTTTTTTTTTTCTATAAAATGAGTTACTCCTTTTAAAGGTTAAATCATCGATACTTATAAATATAAATTAATAACGTCATTGACTGACCCATCATCCTACAACCAAAACGTTTAAGACAAGAGGCTTACGTATTCATAAAAAAATCTAAATTTAAATTTTTGATATATTTTAGCTAAAAAACATTTTTAGCCTAAAAATGCCTTTTTTAAATTTTGTATTCATAAACCGTATTTTAACTAAAATATTTTTAAGGATTTTTTAAATCTGACGTTGGCAACTCTATTAATTTTATTTGTCATTTGAGTCATAGTTATGTAAAACAGTGGTTATAAGTTCATAATATTAATCGCATCTATGCACATTCTTTTCATATTTTAGAAAAGTATTGTTTTTATAAAATAAAAAGTGTATGACGACATGTATATTTTATAAAAAAAGATAACTGTTAAAAACGAAATGTTAGGTAAGAGTAAAATTTCAAAGTTTACTTTATCGAAGGTAAAATAGTATTTAAATAACGAGGTTTTCTTTATTTGCTTTGATTTTTTATACATCACTAAAAATAAAAAAATTAACATTTTTAAAAACAATTAAGTTAAATTTTGAAAAATTGTAAATATTAATGAAAAATTAGTAGAAGGTTTAATATTTATTTATAAAACATACATATTCTTTCCATAAAATGTATTGATTCCTACAGTTGCAAGTTTAAGCAAAGGGAACAAAAAACAAGAAAAGGTTAGGAAATTTGGTTGAAATGGGTTTGAAATTGGTTAAAGGCAATAAAAATACATAAAAAGGGTTTGGAAATTTGCTTAAAATGGGCTTAAAATAGGGTCGAACGAATTTTAAAATATGTGTACTTACACAACGTTTAAAATAAGATTTTTAAGCTAAAATTCGTTTATGAATACAATTTTATTGAAATTTGCTAAATAAAGGTTTAAAACCCTGTTTAAATTTTTATGAATACAGCTGTTTGTTTTTTGTACTTTTCGTAGCTGGAACTCAAGCTAGGGACTTTCCGCAGTTCAGCACTAGCGCCGCGCTACCCTTAAGCCACCAAGATACTTTGTTTAAAAATGCAAAATAATATATTAAAAAACAAGGTTTTTAATGCTTGACTTGTTAAAGCAATTTAAATAGGCTTGATTTAGGAAAATCTAAGTACGGATCGTACTTAAAAATTTCAAGAACGATTCTGGATAAATTAAACAACTAAATTCATGATTTTAGAATGTTTTTTTTTCTTTCTGTGTACGAGTCCGAGATGAGTTAGTTATCTTTGCCTTAAACTGAGATAAAAATTCAAATAAGTGGGCAAAAAGTACTTTTTTTTATATTTTTGTCATTTTTGAAGGAAGGGAAGGCCGGAACTCTAATGGAAGAATCCAGTAGAGGAAGAAATCTCGAAATTTGGAATTAGAAAGCGTAGGATAATTGCCTAGAAATCAATTTTACGTTCAACCAATGATTCTTATTGACTTCCTTCAAATTTATAGTATAGGGTTAGTTTCGCTAAGAGAAATTTTTTTTTGTTACGGCTAAAATTCGATTTAGTAAAAAAAGTACTTCTTCAAATAAATACTTAGTCGTTTATTTTTATTTTTATACCCTCCACATAAGTATAAGGTTAATTGTACATAAGTTTGTCATTAAGTTTGTAATTTTGTTGTTATCCATTTGCGACCGCATAAAGTATGAATGTATATTCTGGATTCTTATATATATAAAAGTCTATTTAACCATGTCCGTTTGTCCGCGTTGTGGTTGAAATTAACTTTTTGAAGCCCCCAGATGCCGCACAGACCCGAAAGTGGTATCAAACTACCAGAAATATTTGCGAAAAAGTTACTTTTTAAATCCACTAAAACTGCTTGATAAGTGACCGAGATATAAGCCAAAAACCAAGACTACCTCTGTTTATTTCTCTAAAATTTGTACATAGAAACCTCTACAACTGCCCTGGAGTTCCCCCGCACAATAGGCAATGTAAGACCGATTCCCAATAATTTTTCCCCACGAACATTTTTTTTGCAACAAGCTTACACGTTATCTACGCCCTTTAGCAGGGTTGCCATACAAAATTTAATTTTTTTTAATTTTTTTTAACTGCTTCCACAGCTTCCAGGTTTTTCCTACAAAGGTAAAATGCAAGACAGATCCCAATTAATTTTTCCTCTCAAAAATTTTGTTAGGACATACTTACCCTCTATCACCAGCTTTTAACACGTTTGCCATACACAATTTAAAAAAAATAGGATAAAAACACCTACAACTCCTTCAAAGTCGCCCCTAGAGGAATAAAATGTGTTACATACCCCCTCTTTTCCTCTCAAAAGGGTTGCCATACAAAATTACCAAAAATTATGTAAAAACGCCCATAACTTCCCCAAAGCCAGCCTTAGAGAAATAAAGAGTACGAAGACCCCCATTGGTTTCTCCTCGCAAATTTACTCCTAAAACATACTTATCACCAGGCGCTAAGGGGGTTGCCATACAAAATTTACAAAATTAATGTAAAAATGCCCCAAACTTCCTTAGATTCGGCCTTAGAGATATAAAATGTACGACCGACCCTCATTAGTTTCCCCTCCCAAACACATTCTTTGAACATGCGCTCACCTTATCACCACACCATTAGGGGGTTGACATGTAAAGTAAAAAAATGATATTCTTTCAAACCCAATTTAAGTTAGTGAATTGGATTAAGGTTGTTTAGAAAAAAAATAAAAATTTACTTTTTAATGATCGGTAGTCTTCGACACTTTAAGGATTTAAATTCAAATCCAAAAACTCACCCTTCTCGAGTAATTTTAAGTTAAAGCTAGCCGATTTAGAGATTAAAACATGCTGATTATGTCAGATGCAGCTCACATGTCAAAATTTTTCACCATAGATACTTTATGTTTAAATAAAAGAAAATGAAAGTTTTTTTTATTAAATTGCACAGATAAATGTTTTATACATGAGTACAACCACATAAATCCGTAATGGAGTACTTATCAAATTTAAAATATTAAACCAAAAATCATACCCGTTGCTGAAAATATAATCTAAAAACTTTATGCATTTTACTATATTTTATATTTGCAGTGCTATCAAAAATCTTAATTTAAACAAAGTTATAAAAACACGGTATGTTTTAGTGTGCTGCAACAACATGTCAATCTCGTTGTAAAAATTATAACTGTCACTATATTTTTTTTAATAAATCTGAAAAATTTTTTGTGTGTTTCAGATATTAAATTCATATTTTAAAAATTTGCAAAATACAAGCATATGCATGTAAGTGTACGTATTTGCATAGATATATGTATGTATATATGTGCATACTTATGTAATTGTAATATACCATGATAAAAATGTAAATCTAAATATGAGTGTCCTCTGTTGTATACATTTATTAGTGTCATAAATCTATGACTATTTCTACTACTGGCACACAATTTAGTTTTACTTAATAACACTGCTGCGTCTAAAAACTATTGTTAAAACATTTTTGGCCAAAAAGAATAAATGAAGGGGAGAGGAGGAAATAGAAATAAATGACCTTAAATTATATTACAATTTTCTTTATAAAACATATACACATACACGCATACATATTTGCTCATAAATACACTTGCACACATATATTCATATAAAAAATTCTCATATATGTATGAGTATGTATGTGTGTGCCTGCTAACATAAATAATATAAATAAATTTAAAAAAATTTGCTTATTTTGTATGTGTGTGTGTTTGAACCTTTTGCTTGTTGTTTGTGTAAATTTTAATGTATGCTTTTGTTTCACTAACTACATCCTTCCACAATATATGAGCAATATTCTATACTCTCAGTGGTTTGTAATAACATACAATTTCAATAAAACATTTGTTTTACAGCTCTCCTTGGTACGAAATAAGAAAAAGAAATAAATCGAAATATAGAAACTACTATAACAGTATTCAACATAAAATTCAATCGTGTGTGTGTTTGTGTGTGTGTGTGTGTAGAGGTCCCATACTTTCCCATATTTGTTCGTCGAATTTACAGATATAAATCATATAAAAATATTCATAATACAAAACTTAACATGATAAATGCCTGTTGAAATGAAGACATTTATAAAAATCCACTGGTAATACATGATAGTGTAGATAAAAGAAAAAAAACAAAAACCAAAAAGGACAGTAAAAACGGTTGTTAAAATATTACGGCAACTGTGGGTTGGAACAACTTTTTTAGGTTTCTATAAAATTTGTTAATTTTTTTTTTATTTTGATAAAATTATGAACAAGTTTTTGCTTAATGTTTTAACCTCAAGGCTTATTCATTTGTTTGAAATCAGTAGTTTCAACAATTAGATAAGTGCTTGTGTTAGTACCCAACAACTACCTTTTAGGTAAAATCGTATTGAAAATTTTAGTAGGCAGGCAGGCGAATAAGCATTAACCATAACCTGTCCTTCTCTATTGCCAACCACATTCACAGTTCTGACCGATATTAGGCGGTATATCCTTTGAATCTGTTGAGACTAAATTAAGCTTTACTTGGTCGGTGAGGATCTTTGAAATATATCTTTATTAAACAAATTATTTCCTCTTTATTCATTGTAGCCATATTAAAGAACATTTTGGTTGCACATAGGACCCCATTCTTTTTTTGTTCTTTGTTGAATAATATTCTCCCAAAGGATTTTCAGTAAATTTAGTTTCATCTTGGATCGTAAATTTTATGAAAGAAGATTAAGGAATTAAAAGGTATTGGTTATTCTTTCAGCTTATAATCATTAAACAAAAAAGTTCTGGTATTCTTATAAAATTAAATAAGAAGAATACAAATTTAAAGGTATTAATACCTTCTGTATTATACCTTCATCGCAAATTGTTTTATGTTTAATTTCAACGATCCTTTGTTTATAACGTACATAGATAAACGTAGTTTTGTCCTTACGAAATTTTGGACCATTTGCATTAAGAAAGACATATATTCATTGCAATTATGTTTCGCAATTAATACTGTGAATATGAGTCTTAGGAGCAGAACTTAAATGGTAAATTATTAACTGACCACAGTAAAATTCGGCTTTATAATACATAAAGTTTTTAAGTTTTGAATAAATTTTGTGAAGGTAAACTATTATATTCATTGTTATGACCTAATATTTTTCGCCTCGAAATGCATTTGTACAAGAGCTACCATGTAAAGCACAATCTGCAAGCCCAAGTACATTTCTACATTGTCTATTGCCAAGCTATCAGATTTTTATGACAACCCCAAAAAATTTTCTCAGTTTTAATTACCAAACAATGCTTAGTTTCGAGTTGAATCTTTAAACTATTCACTTGACTCTATGAGCCTTGTTCTTTCTGATTTCCACGCATCCTTTATTCCTTCTCCCTAATTTTATAAGCAACATGCATGTATCGCTGGCCTACCTTAAGCCAACTACTTTGCAGGGTATCGATATCTCAAAGAGTCCGACATTAAATAAGTCAATGATCCCAGATATTTTTTAATACCTTCCACATAAAATGTATTCATATTTTTGAATGTGCCATACAATTTTGCGCACATTCAGTTTACCAGCTCTTTCTATTGGAACCATTTTTAAACAAGGCATTAAGCCCCCCTTACCCTTTTCCTCTGTGTTCTATCTCAATAATAGTTTGCAATTAAGGACTACCACAAGAGATTTAGCTAGCTTTCACTCTAACCGATTGTTATAAGGATGTTTTGTCAGAGCTCAAGCCAATTTTTTTGGGTCTTTTTGGTTTTTAATATGATTCTAAATATTAAGTGCTTGGGGTCGACCTAAAATTACTTCTTAGGTCCATTAAAGCATGTCAGTGTGTGCATCTAGATGATGTAAAATTTTTTATTTAAGAAACAAAAAATTTTAAAGTTTTTAAATTAAAATAAAGGAGGCAAATCATAGCATTCAATTCGAACTAAAACTTAAAAATTCTTATTCGAATTCTTAAATTAAAAACAATGACAGTTCGGTCAATCAAGTAAATTTCGGTTCGAATCGAATGCGACAATTTGGCCCCATAATAAAATATTAAGCTTGTCATTTAAAAATACACAAAACTTGGTTTTTTCGGCAGATGTATAGCTTCATTAGTTTTAAAGAAAATAAGTCTCAAAGTCGACACACAAATTTTGATTAATTTGATTAGTTTTAATTAAATTTCAGGTCATTTATCGTTGATATAAAATAAGCGGCAAATTAAAAAAAATACAAAAGAAATAAAAAAATGTCCGCCTCTCATGTACAGTATATAATATTTAATAAAAAATTCTATCTGATATTCAGGTGTTGTCAAAGAGACTTTAGTAAAAAGAAGCATAGTGTATTTCAAAAGGCTACGCTTTATCCTAACTTACAAAAAAAAAAAAAAATAAACACATAGTCCGTTTTCCTTTCTGATTACCAAGCAAGTTAAATAGGTGAGCTTACAGTCAAAAGACACTACTACCTTTAAAAGAGTACTGATGATGAAATTGTGTAGCTGCTTTCGAAAATCGGCAGAAACTCCTGTTTTTTTAAATAAAATTTTCTTTCAATATTAACGGAAAATATTAATTTCTTCCAATAAAAATAAGTTATATAATGAACTTAAGCCAGATTAAGAAAAGCAAAAAACTTTTGAATTTATTCAAAAGTTTTGATCGTCTTATATCTTATAAGATCATCACTTGTAAGAGCCAAACTTAAATTTATTGCAACGGTCTTCGACAGATTTTAGTCGGTATTTTCAAGCAGTTTTTCAAAAACCAGCTGGGCCATTTAATGTGTAAATGCAGGACTATTAAAGTATATATTTTTGTAACTTACAAAATTTTTGGAAAAAAAATTTTCAATAACTAATTATCTTGAGAAATCAGTACAATCAGTACTCTTTTTCAATAATACATTTAAATACACACGTTTTTAATAACAGTAGCAAAAAAAATCAAGTCATGTTCTGATGAAATCAGTAAAAATGCGACATAATAACAGATCTAACGGTATATCTTTTCTAACTTCAAATTTAAAATATCTTTAAAACAGCAATCAGTACTTCGATCACAAGAAAAAATAACACTCAGCCAGACGGAGGGACAGTCATCTTTATGGACTCAGAAAATAAATACGTGTTAAACCTGCTACTTCCACTGCTACGCATGTAGTGTGGGCACAATTGTAAAACAATAATCACAAAAGGCAAAAGTACAACATATCATGGCATCCATCGAGAAGATACAAACAACAATTTGAAATGGTCCTCTTCTAAGAAAAAAAAGTTTTTCATTCTTCTTATACACGTAACATTTTTCAAAAATTTATTGCAAGCCTGCAAACTTGTAAATAAAAATCTAGTTCTAATCATAAAAAAAACTAGTATACAATAATTGTTCTTCTTTCTTTAACGTGATCGACTATTTTAGTCTTACTACACCATAAATATAAAATAGCATCATTATCAAATTTATGAGCTCTCTTTAGATATCATATAACTAAACTGCAGAATATTAAAAAAAAGAAAAAAAAAGAGAGACATTATTTCGCTATATATGTATAACCAAATTTAACATAACTTATAAAGCTGTTCCACTGTACATAGCAAGGGTGTATTAACAAGGCCATTTATGTTATTCAGATATGAAGAATTTAAATAAGAATGTTTTGTAATAACACAGAAAAATATGAAAAATTCAAATAAGTAAAAAAAACATAACCAACAGTTATTTAGTAAGATTTTATGTAAAAAAACGTTTTTCTTTTTCACAGTTTAACTGTCCATATACCAATTTGCACCATTGCATGAATGTGTATATGTACGTGTATGCAAATAAATATGAAAACATGATAAAGGTACTTTGTAGGCATTGAAAAATGGAACATATTTGTAGATATAAAAAAGGTAATATAAACATATTGGGAAAAAGTTTAAGCACACACAAACCCACTTATACCAGAATATTGATATGATAAAGCAAGTTGTATGTAAAAAAAGTAAAGATCAAACTTTTCATTCAATCATTTAAATTTAAAAATATTAAAAATTCTTCTGGGGAAAACATGCAATAAAAATATGTAAATTTGATAAAAATGTTGTATAACGTTTTTTTTAATTTGGTAATTTCCTGAAATTTTTTTAGTCCCAAGAAAACTCTTATCTTCTTAAAATAAAAAACAATTGATTTGAAAAATCAACTAAAAAATAAATCAAGGCGCAGCGGTATCAAAAGTGCGGTCAGTACGGATTTTCTTAATCAAAGTAGAGATTTTCTTAAACCAACCACAATTTTTCTACTACGAAACTCCTACTTTTAGTCATATTCAAGCCAAGAGAGGATTGATTTAGATACGATACCATACTAATGTAAGCTTAAAAGGATTAATTTAAGCGTAAACGGGAATAATCCAAAAACTAATTTTTTTTTGATTAACGGAACTTTATTTAGAAAGAAGAGTTTTTTATTTTTTTATATTTATTTTACACATATTTATAATTTATATTATATATTTTTTCTTGTGCTTGCCGTTGCTGGAATTTTAACCCTCCGAACTGCAGCACTAATGTGCCACCATCCAGACCACTGAGACACTTGGTTTTAAATTGTAAAAATATATTTAGGAACAACAAGTATGTACTCTTATCCTTAATTTTTTTAAGTAATTTGAATTGACGAGGTTTATTAAAACCTATATATTAAAAATTTCAGTTACAAGTTTAAAAAAATTTAAGAAAAAAGTTTTTTATTTTAGAATGTGCTTTTTTTGCTGTGTAGTTTTCTTAAAAATTCTAATCCATGTACTTTATCTACTCTTAAACCTACTGACAAAAAACTAAATTATAAGCCGTCGTTGTTTTTTACTGTTATCTCAGTCGTACATACATACACAAATGTTTCCACATTAAATATTATTTATATCAATGATATATTTGTGTGATTTAGTACCAGCACGCGGACTAGCGTCTCCTATACAAACAGCACGTATTTTAAAGTTTTCTCTTTCAAATATTAGGATCGAATACCCGCTATGATATTTTTGAGTTGAAAACAACTTAGCTGGATCAGATGGCTGGGTATAGAAAAAATATGGATGTATATTATATTTGGCACAGTTAATAATACAACCTTTTTTTTGTTACAATATTGTATCCTAGAGCTCAAATTGTATTTGGTAACAGAGCTTTAAATGAGCATAGGATAAAGTAAAATTTCTCGCAGCTCTTGGATTACAAAAACTTAATTGCTTAGGTGAGAAACAACAGCGTAATTTGTGTCTCTTATTCAATATAGCGTACTCATGGGGAAACAGTTTTATCCTATCAATTCTAAATAATTTCTTAAAATCGTGGAAGAGAGGAAAGCCTGAGCAGTTTTTTCTGGTATATTTCAACCCTTACAGTATTAAAAAAACCAACTTAATAGTAGTTTAATCCTTCGTTGTACACAACAAATTACCTACAGTAATTGCTGGCCAGTTATCGTGCTAATAATATATCAAGAAGTCTACCATTTCTCCTTTGCAAAGGTGGTAGAAATGTTAAAGCCCTCGGATCTTAAGATGAATGATTATTATAATTAACACGCTCAAAGATTCTAAGCGAGGTGGTATTTTGAAAAATTTCCCTCGCCTACTTTTTTAAATCAGTGCTTAAACTCTAATTAAATAAC
>OY757190.1:41823571-41926348 GCA_963583895.1 Melanophora roralis
TTTGAAATTTGAAAACAAAAACAATCAATAGGAAATTTAATTTTTAAATCTTTATAACATAGCCATAGCTGTTGTGAATCCTAACTTCTTTTAGAAATTTTTTTGTTAAAAAAATTTTCAATAAATTCATAACTTTGGCACGAATATGTGTTCAAAATTGCTTGAAACTTACTTAAACGTACGCGGAGTTCTAAATTTGCTAAAAAAATTTTATAATTTTTTTTACGCAGTGCTAAGAAACTGATAAACGACCAAGATTTGTACCGTTAAGTTATATATTTTTTTCAATCTGGCAGTTTATTTTGATCTTGCACAACCTCTGTTTTAGAATCTACTGGTGTGTAAATTATGAATTGTTTTTGAAACAAAAAGAGAAATTTTTATACTAAAAAGTCTTTTTGCCACTACAAGGGCTGGGAAGGGTTATGTGTATATATATTTCCTTTTAACCAGTCTTTCAGTTATCTCACATTTAAAGTTTTTAAAAAAAATGGATTTGAGGAGAGGCAAATGCTGCGTTTCTGTAACCCTTACCTAATAAGATTTAATACTTCTTTTATCGGTTTCTTTTATCTTAAAAATAAACATTTAAATGACTTGGTGCAATGAAATTGATTAAACAAAATTCAGATAAGATTGTATAAGAAATATTTACGAAAATTTAAGTAACTTAATGATTTTACCCTGAGTATTTAAAGTAAAACAAGAAAAAAAGATAAACAAAAATATCAAGGATATACTGACAAGGGTCAGCAATCACTAAGATTGTAATGTAATCCTGTGAAACATATGTAAACTAAATGGGGCTATAATTGACTGTAAGGACACAAAAGCAAAACAAAAAAGAAACCTATCACAGCAAAAAAATCAAATAGAAAAATTGCTTTATGCTTTTGCATTATACACATCGTTACCTGAATGTAGAAAGGGCCTAACTTGTATTTTTTTAATAAGACCAAATTTTCCGGTGTGATTATATACCACATTAAGCAAAAGCATTTTGGATTTAAAAATACGAGCTTGGGGCTTTTTATATAAACGGAACGTTATTAATATATCTTAGTATTAATCGTACATTCAACATGTCCAAATGTTTTTACCAGAATATAAGCCGTAGACCAAAGAATTTAATGTACAAATTGTTTTAAGATCTTTTAGAAGGTATTGAAAAACTAACAGTATCTTTTCCATCTTATCTGCTTTATTATACCCTTTAGTTATTTTTTTGACATTCCTACTACTTGCATCCGAAAACGTAAAACTTTAAAAAAAATGTATACAACCTTAAAAAAAGTCATTTGTAAGTTAAACATTAAAGGATGTGTGCTACTTACACATTTGTTCTCACTTCTTAACTTTATTTTTTTTGACACACTTTATAACTCTAGTCTCCTTAGTCCTTGAGTTTTTTCCAATGACTCCATACTCGTGCAATATACATAGTTGAGGTATTATGCGTTTGTGCAGATATTTGTTAGGAGCAAACCATCCGCCCCTCTAGTTGGTAGTCCATGTGATTTAGTGAACCAAGTACGGGTTGCAATATAAAAAAATTTTGATGAAATTTGGCGGAGAAAAGTTTCATAACAGATAGAAATTGAAAAAGAAAGGTAATAATTTCGATTCGTATCGAATGCTGCAGTTTGTTCCTAGTAAATTTATTGATATAACTGTCATACAAAGCTTCCTTCCAAATTAGTTATTATGGGTTTTAGCTATATCGATTATTACTCTTTTTCACAGAGTTTTGTAAATGTGTGTTATTATATGCCACTAACTGCTTTTTTTATTATTTTACATTACAAAAATAAAACCCCTTTAATTCGAGGAATATTTGCGTTCAGATAACATTCGTAATATCAACTTTAAAAAAAATTTTAGTTTTTGTAATTTTTATAATCTTTTTAGTGCAAGAGTTGCCACTTTTAAACCACCATAGAATGTGTTCTAGAAATTCCAGCAATAGTGTAAAGGCAAACAAGTCTATTTGGACGTACAACCTACATTCCTTTTATAAACAGAAAAGGGATCCAAGCATTCAATCTGTTAAAAAGCTTTCCAATTTCACACAGATGCCGACAAGCTACCAAATTTTAGGAATTTCACTTTTATGTTTAACAGCGAGAAACAGCGACTGGGCCGAATTAAAATATTGATAACGGATATAAAATTGCTCTGGAGGGAAACTCTAGAATTTCCACTTTTATCCAGTGCACTCATCAAAAAGAAAAGCTTAATTGTCTAATTGATCTAAATGACAAAAATCAAAAAGAAACCGCCTCTTCACCCAAATCTTCAAGCTCTTGTTCCCCGTCATCTTCTTCAGAATGCAAACAGAAATACAAATGAAAAAGCATGGCTATATCGTGTTTACTAGGATGGAAAACATTATTTCAACACACAAAGCACATTACATTCTTGCAACCATTGCTAAACAGTGCCATGATATGTGTGTTTCTAGTCAGTCATGTATCTGAAAACTGGTAATCTTAGAAGGACAGCAAATGAAAGCCAACATTTTTGGAAAACTTTAAGGCAAAGGTTCCTATTGTCTTCAGTTTGATAATAAAAGAGTCCGAGGGGAAGACTTTTAAGCAGTTCTGCTGAAAAACACCACAATCAAAATTAAACTTGGTATTCTAAAAAGTGAGAGTGGTTCTGCCACGGCAATTCACAAGGAACTACATAAGCTCTACGATGCTTCGAAAAATATTCGCATGATAATCTACGACACAACAGCGGTAAATACTGGTCGTTTGAATGGGATTGTAAAACTGATACAGGATGCTTGAGCAAATACCACAATACATTGGCTGTCAGCACCATCTACTCGACCTCCTTCTGAAACACGTCATGAATTTCCTTATTCAAGAGCCAACAACCAAACCAGAACTCAACTATTCCTTCAATGAAAAATTAAAATAAGACGATGCATCACTTCAAATTCTATAACACCAAGCTGCGACAGATGATGTTTACACAGACGAGAACCCTGAATGGCGAGATAATCAGGCACAGCGTCATTACAAAACGACTTTAAGATGGCCTCCGGGGCCACTTAAAGGCCACTTACATATTATTTTGATAAGTCGAATATTTATCATAGCCCTAATGCAAGTGTCCACATTTGTTCATTATTGACGTTACTTCCTGCAGTAGGTGTTTGTCGAAAATCAAGTTAACTCTACCCACAAAAACCATCTGCCTACACTTTGTGCATACGGTGATACTAAATATGAAATGAAATGTGGTGTAAGAAATAATATAGTCGGACTTTACCGGCTGTAACTTTTTTCCTTGTTTTTGGTTTGTTGCTTTTTATTTTTTTTAGCATGTTTTATTTGGCCCCCAAATTGGATTAAGTGTTTGAGAATTTGTCTTTAATAAACTTTTAAGTTTAATTATGGTTATCTTCATATAAAGTTTTTATGTAAGTAGTTAAGTAACTAATCAGCAAAGCATTGAAGAAAAATGCATAAAACCTTTGGTCATGAGAGAGCACCTATACTCGTATAAACAATTTAAACAATTACTGTTAAATAAAATAGAGATGTTAAGCTATGGAGGACTCATTGTGAGGTACATTATGTCCAAAAATATATATTAAAATACAAACTTAAATTACATACGTATGTTTAATATAATAAAATATTTATGAAACATACATTTTTGGTGGATAATTATTTTCTCTTTTAAATTGGTTACATTTTATAAAATAAATCCATTTATTTCTGGATCGATACAAAAAAAAAATAACAATCATAAAGGCGCGTATGTAAAATTTTTTTTTATGTTTCTTGTCTTGAAACCAATTTTGTTAATAAAAAAAAAACCCAGAAAAATATGTTTTCTCTTTCACCTACAGTTCTATCTAAATCTAAGTATGTAAATATTATTAAATTTTTAATATACAAAATTTATTTATTTTTTAAATTTGTGACAAAATGGTGTTAAAATATTAAAAAAAACAAAAATGTTTAGTCCAAATGCTACTAAGGTCTCTTTAAAATTATCCTAAAGATAATAAGAGAGGGGAAAATAAATTTGAAGCACCAAACGAATTTTTCAGGTCCTGTTTATTTAAAAGTAACCAAATTCTTTTTAATAATTATCATAAGGGGTTATTGAATAACATTATTAATGTAGTTTAACTACAGGCCCAAATATTTTCTTAATCAATCATATGCATAGCCCGCATTAAAAATAACATAATCTCAAAAGTTGTTTTATGTTTTAAGTCTTATCTTTAACTTAGCTAATTTTATCGCTAATCTCACAAATATTTTTGATCAATTTTGAAAAAATCAAACAAGTTTTGATTTTTATCCATCATTCCGCGCAAGTCCCATTCACCATCGATAATATTGTTTAATCACGTAATTGTGTACTAAAAAGAGGCCTTGTGTATAGGCCCCTTATGAATTTGTTTATACAATAACTTTTCAGAATGTTTAAAAAAACATCACAAATAATGACAGCAACATTGGTCTACTTGATGATAGCAAACTAGAAAGCAAAAGCAACAACGAAAACCTGCTGCAACATCATCACATTCAGTAACGAAAGACGTTAGCCAACTTGCTGCAAGGCAGAAATTAAAACCCCAAAATATCAACAAAATTGTGTTTCTTATATATAGAAATTAGTATAAAGTATTAGTCTTTATAAATGCAAACTAAATTGAGTTTTAATTTTTCGTTAAATGCAGAGCTGGAACTAAGTAAGACTAAAACTGTGCAAGTAAAAACCAAGATGAATGTTTTGTTAATTTTTACCCTGCAGGAAATGGGTGTCAATTGGTCGGCGTACCCGTCCTGTTACAGGTACCAACCATGAATTGCACAAAAGTTGTTGGTCGTGATTGGTTAAAAGGGAACACATCAAGCAACTGGTTAAAAGGTGTTAAAGAAGTTAGGGGAAAAAATAGAAGCACTGTTCCCTACACATAAACATACATCTGCTTATATACACACACACACACGCATAAATACAAACAAAGTAGATTCAACAGGATCTCAAACAATTAATGCAAAATTTGCTTATATAGGGTTGGCCTGTAACCCGTTTTATGGTGTTAGTTTTTAACCAATTGCCCCCTCCAATGACAACGCAATGTAAAAGTGACAGGTTCTCTTCATATAAAGTGCAGGAACTAGAACCAGTCCCTACCCCAACGGACCGTTCACGTCAATAGTTTTGGACCAGTCCACTTCCCCGTAGGGTAGTTTTTTATTAGAGTTTTATTTCCTTATTTCATCGTTAACAAAATTTCGTTTGCTCTTTCGACACTGAATACGAATTTTAAATAATTAAAGTGAACAGCCTAATTTATAAACCAATATGCACACACACACACGTAAATTTAGTGTTAACCACACATATTTGATGCAGAGGCAGGGTGACCGCTGCAAATTTTGAAAAAGTGGCATAGAAAGTAGTTTAAAGAAAAAAAGTTGCGTAAAGTAGTCATTTTAAAAACATACAGTCGAACTAATTTTTAAAGCTTTGAAAGGTTCTTATTATTATGTGTTGTTCCTTTATTCACCATTGGGGTTCAGCAGGAAATATTCATCTTCCTGCACAAAACAGCCCATGTTTTTTTTGGGATTCATTTTAACAGTTTTCCAGCAATCAGCTGCTTGAGAAAAAATTAAAAAGCAAATACGTGTTTGGCAAACATTTTGATGCCAGTAAAATTATTTCTCAATTGTTATTCTGCAAAACTTACAGTATCTAATTTAACATTTATTTCCTTGAAATTAATCAATTCTTGAGTTTTGTATTTAGCCAAAAGGTGAAGAAGCAAGAAAATTAATTTAAAAATTGAAGTATTAAATTTACTTTCTTGTGTTTTAAAACAAATGTTAATTTCTGACAGATTTGGTGGTTTTTTCACTAAAAAAACACTTAAATTATTTACAGGTTTACGCAGCAAGCATGTTAAGCTTCAATTAAAGAACTAAAGAAGCAGTTAGTGTTAAGTTATTTATAAAAAAAAAACATATATATGTACCAATTATGCCCTGAACCAATATTTAAGATAGTGCATGGGCAATTTTGTATTAGTTTTTCTATTAACGTCCTAATAAGTCAAGTAAAAAATGATCCAGTATGTGTAACAAAAGGGTAGAAAGTCGCAAAAAGTAGTAAAAAGTTACAAAATAGTAGCAGTTTTACAAAGTCGCACAAATAATCAAAAGTCGAGAAAAAGGTTGCAAAATGCCATTTTGGTCGACAAACGGTCACGCTGTTCACATACAAGAAAGTTTTAAAATCTATGACTTGATTTCATATAATAGCTTCATGGTTATATACACTCCACATAAACATAGAACAATCTACACAAAGATATGTATGTATGTATGTTTAAAATTCATAAATGTGTCTGAAACTAATATGAGGCAGCAGAGTCGTTATGAATGCTGTAAGAATTAAGATTTAACCTAAGGGCAAATTATCCAACTGGAATATAACTTAAATGTTCATTAGAGTTTTTCATATTTTTTTTGTGTTGCTGTTGTGCTAAAAGTATTAAGAGTCTAAAATGGGATAAAGATTGCCAAGTTTATATGATTTCTGTTGACATTTTTGTTTGATATGTTGAAAGGATAGCTTAACATTTATTTAAAATTAAATAGGTTTTAAATAGTTTCAAGCAATAGAAAAATTTCGTTTTGAAAAATATATTAAATTGTCTGATTATGAAGTGAAGGATTTTTAAGCAAATTAGAAGTTTTAGACAATTTTTTTAATATTTGTTAACAAAACAAGTCCTTTTAAAAGGACCTTTAGAGAAACAGATGCAAATATTTATTATTCATTACAAATTTTTTTAAAATAAATTTCATTTAAAAGAGTTTTCAATTCCTTTGCTAAAAATAATAATAAATAATTAAGAATTTAAGAGTCTTCTTTGTTTCAAAAATAAACTTTTTTCAATTTTAAACTTATAACATTACCCACATATAATTCACACTTTTCTTGAAATCTTGATTCTATTAAAATGGTTTATTATTGGTGCTTCGTATTACAAAACACACATGCAAACATCATTATTTACAAGTTTTCGTTACAAGTATATTTAATAGATAAAGAGGCAAGAAAATAGGATACTCTTTTAAAAGAAGAAGTCCCTTGTATAAAATACGGTTCATATAGAAAATTTAAGGCCTTAGGCACCTACAAACTGGCATACATTAGCATAACGAAATATCTAGGACCTATAACTTAATCTAACTATACATTTTTGTTTCTTTGTAATCTTCATATTTGAAAAGTTTTAGGTATTATTTTCGACCAATCTAGATTTTTATTGGGTTTTAGTGTGTTGTCAATCAAAGCATGGGTATATACATATGTAAGTGTCTTACGGTTTTTTTAATTTAATTTTTAAACATAAATTTACAAAGAAATAAATAAAATACAACTAAGATTAAAGCAAAACTCTTAAAATATGTATGATATATAATGTCATATATCCTCAATTTTCGGATCTTATATATACAGGGTGACTGATAAAAGCTGCTAGCAACTTATTGTAACGGTCAACTGAGACCGTTTCTTAAAGACGTTGAAATAGTTTTTTTAAAACTTTGCCAAATTTCGATTCTTCCAACACTGTGTGTGGCTGTAACATGAGGGGGTAACTTGTCGCATAGCCACGCCTGTTACAACAGAAAATTTTTTAATAAGCTGATTTCGACATTCCGTTGGCTTCCCTGATCTCTATTGCAAACAGAAAATTTATAAAAGAAAACAAATAAATTTGGATGATTTACATCAATCATAATTGAGGCAGTTTTTGCTGTAACCCTGCAGGCAATAATCAATAAATTTTTGTGATCTTCTTGCGTTTAAATTAAACATCGTCATAAATTTTCTAAAGGCAGGCTAGTCCTACTAAAACTGGAAGTGATCGGCCCAGTTTTATAAACACAAATATCCTTTTGAAAAAAGATTTTTTAGGACATATCTTCAGACTTTCTACACAAGAATTTGAATTCATGTTCGACCTAATATCATCAGCTGTTGTAGGATTTTTTTTGGTTGGCATATTTCTAAATAAAGCCTTCAAATAAATTTCTTCCCACAAAAACTACTTGGACTAACTGTCCAAATATAACTTTATTGCTACAAAATTTTGCAAATATCCAAGGGTCCGTTATTAGGTCCACTCCCAAAAATTCTATTCCGGATAGATTTTAATATAAAAGGATAAAACTTTCTGGGTGTCAGTCTATAGTCTGCGTTTTTTCCACGTAACCTACACGCATATAAGCTTTGAATAGACAGCATACAGATGTGTTTTTAAAAATAAAAACTTTTATGTAGGAACTACAAAAAAGAAAATTATTATTTATTGTAAATTATTTGTAATGCGCAGAGCTTTAACTGGATGATATATCTTACCTGTTGCTTCCTTAGTTACCTGTAGACAATATTTTTGGCATACATTGGTCGAAATTGCTCCATCTACAATTTTAAGGAACACGTTCATTTGCGAAAGTCTTTTTGTTTGGCTTTTAACGTAAGAAGCCAATAAAACAGAAAGTAACCCAGCAATCGTTACGACCAGAAAAACAAAAAATATGCCTTTAAAACAGGAACTTATGCGCAAAAAATATGCGGTAAAAATATAAAAATATGCTTCAAGAAATTAAAAATATTAGTTTTAAAGTTAAGAGTAATAGGAACTAAGACCAAATAGTCCGAAAACACAGCATTTAAAATTAAGTTGTGCTAACGAAATAACGAACTATATGGAAAAAAAGGAAACCAAAATGATGTTAAAAAATATTAAACTTAACGTTTTTAAAATTAGTTAAGATTTTTTGATAAGCCAGAAGGGGTTCGCTTGAAAATAAACAAAAAATTCCCAAAAAAAAAACAAAGGTGTAAAATGAAAATCAAAAAATTCTTAAAAATGGGGCTTATAAAAAATATGCCAAAATAATCTATTATAGGCAAAATATGAAAAAATTTGTTCAAACAAACCGATTAAAAATTTTGAAAAAGTTCTGAAACAGATGAATAACAACAAAATAAGTTGATGCGACACACATGGAAAAATATAATTTTGCATATTTTTGGTTGCCCTGGTTGTGACAGTAATTATAAGCTATTTAAGTTTCCAAAGATATGTTTGCGTGTATAGCATTTACATATATACATATGTTTGCCTTTCACAAAGTCATATCATAATTTTTGATACGTGCTTGCCCTTGTATGCATATTTATCCATTAGTAGCATTTAATTACTTTTTGTTGAAGCTATTAGTACAGATCACCGAGGAAAATATAAGTACGCTTAAAAATAACAGTGTAAGCACAAAAAAAATTTTGCTTTTGCGAAAAGATTTATTTTGTTCTTATTAAAAACAACAAAAGTTATAACAGACCATTGGAAAAGAAAGAAATCTCTTATACACTTGGTTCTCCTGGAAAAATATGCCTTCCTCTCTTTTAAAATAAATTCTCGCTAAAATTTTTCGTTCTCTATTTATATTTTACCAAAGGTCTCAGTAACCGCCAAATCATACTAATTTATTCGTTTGTTTACATTTTCTTTGATTGTTTTGTCTACCGTTATTGCTGTTCAAAAAGAAGTAGTAAAAGCTCTCTAATATACCTACCAGTTTTTTTTTTAAATAAAAAAACTTAACTAGAAGAATAGCTGCACCTGCTTCAAAAGCAAATATTGTGTCTAAGCAAAATAAAATAAAAGAGATTTTCTTCAGGCTGCATACACATATGTATACAATTATACACTAACTTTAATGCACCTAAAGATAAATATATATATATATATATATATACATATATATATGTATATAGCTTACAAGTACGACTGAACACAAAACCTTACAGTAGTTACATGTTTCTTAAAAAATTTTTCGTTTAAGTGTATAAAGTATATTCACTACTTTGCTTATTTTTTCTGTTACCTTATTTACCAATCAAACAGGACCCTTTCATAAAGTAAAAAATATTCTTGTTTTAATTCACACAGATCAAGAGATCATGATTTTATATTTTTAGCTTATAACCTTAAAAGAGGCAAAAAGTTAAAAAAAGTTTAAAAAAATTACTTTCGACCTCTATATGGGCCAAAAGTTCTAATTTTTATTTTTTTAAACTCATAGTATTAAAGAAACTGAGTAAAAAGTATGAAAAAAAATTTATTTTAAACTCTATGTATCAGTAGTAGAACATTACTTATTTTTAAACAGTCTCCAAAAAATATCAAAAAGTCCTTTTATTCCTTTTGGCGCGAATTTTTTAAAATCCCATTTAAGTTGATTTGTAGAAGAGTTATCTCCAGTAAACCCTTTACGTGCTTGAGCTTAACGCCGTCGAACCAGCTGTTAAGTCAGTCGGTTTTTAAAGCTGATCCTTATTTAAATATTGAGAGCATACATTTAATAAATGCCAAAAAAGCTAATTTTTCAGGAAAGCGAAAAAACTAGTTATTACGCTTACTATTGTAAAAATTTAAAGTCTACCTTCCAGAAGATGTTTTATACATGTTTACACCTTTGCAAAAAATTTCACATTTTACACTCTTTTGCGTATTTTTTAGAGATAGCATATTTTAGTATATTAAAAAAGAAATATTTTTTCAGAGTTAGCATATTTTGTCGGATAATAAAAATAATTCTTTTTT
Organism: Melanophora roralis; assembly: GCA_963583895.1. Taxonomy (NCBI): domain Eukaryota; kingdom Metazoa; phylum Arthropoda; class Insecta; order Diptera; family Rhinophoridae; genus Melanophora; species Melanophora roralis. The sequence continues at coordinate 41,834,235 of OY757190.1, forward strand.
GCAAAATGTTTCTTAATTAATATGTTTAATATGTTATTATTTTACTTTTTATATTAGTTTCATAAATTAAAAAAAAAATAGGAATCGTTTAATATTTTAAAAAGTAAAAGCTCTGAAAGTCTTATTCATCTCGAGTTGCTCAAATTTGTCACTTTCTAACTTACGCTATATTGTAACGACGTCCATTCAAGTTAAATAGTTTAAAAGCTTATATTATTGGCTATAATCGCCCCATTCATAATATTTCAATCCGATGAATAGTTTAAAAGTTACATATACATATGTTAGCAATTTTTTCTTCAAACTCTGTGTACTCATATTTTAAAAGTGACCATGTCTCAAAAAGTAGCCATTGGATATACATTTTTTTACCAGATTTGTGTTCAGCACGCCCAATGCAACATGATATGATGTCGATTTATAAAAAATGATACGTTTTTAAAAATTTTGAATATTTTCAATGGAAGTTAGCATTTATTTTGAGATAGCATAATAAAAAAAATGTTATAAAACGAGGATAATTATTTTTTTTTGCTTTGAAATTTTTACCACAGATAGGTATTTCACAGAGGAGCCATCTGTCATTGAAAAGTCATTTTGCCCAAAAATTGAGTTAGCATATTTTAAATATAGGCTCTCTATATGTAAAAAGGAATTCAAATGTACAATTGCTAATAAAAAAATTATTAGAAAATTTTTATTAAATAATTTTCCATTTGAAAATCAATCCTTTTTTAACTTAACAAATAACACACCTTTAAAAAAAAACAACATATTTTGACACATTTTCTTAAAGCAATATCCTCTTGAAAAAAAAATTAAGAAACCCGGCAACAGAAATGAGCAGCGAGGAACAGAAACAAAACTGGTAAAGCAAAAACAGAACAAGATGAAGTATTCAAAATCACAGATTAAGTTACAGCTAAAACGTTGAAAGGTAAAACTAATTTCCGTCATCGATTAACTTATTTCAAATAAAGCTCAAGGCGGTTTGCTGAAAGCAAAAAAAAATGTTTAAAAACGAGCAAGGAAATTGAAAAAGCAGGTGACAAAAAAAGATGCATTTGAAAAATTTTATTTGTAGAAAAAGTGAAACAAAATTCTAGCTTTAAAGGAAAATGCTGTAGATTTGGAATCTATAATAAATCAACAGCAAATCGTTTTGCCATCTGTATGCGAAGGATTATTTGACAGTTTGTTATTAAGAAAAAGGTGGCTAAACATTTTTGTTATTTTCAAAATTCGCAGAGCATTTGTTACGTTTTAAAAATTTATATCCGTTTTTCCATGTGTTTTTTCTTATTTTTTAAAGGAAAATTTATTATATTGCATCTACTCAATTTGCACTGCTGCTTTAAGGAAATGCAAATCAAAAATGCATAAAGGACGATAATAAATATTCGGTTTAACGTAGTTGTATATTATTTGCTCGGTTCCATAATACGAGTGCAACGTTTGAAAATTTGTATAAAAATTTAAATATTTGTGGTTTTAGGATTATTTTATAAAAAACAAGTCAAATGTGTTTTACCAAAAACGTACATATATTAGTGCAAGTCCTAAATTAATAAGAACTGTGGGCAAATGCTGTTCAAAATTTATCTATGTGTTTATTATTAGTTCTGCAAAAAACAGTCCAAATTGGGAAAAAATCAATTTTTTCTTTATTAAAAAAAGAACTTATTCGCGCCTAAGAGGAAATAAAAATGATGAAAATATAAATAAATAAGTTAATAATTTATTTTTATTTATTACTTAAGAGCTTAAAATGAGGACATGCTATATAATCAGCTTTTATTTTTCTTCGCATTTTATAAAAGTCTTCCTTAAAATAAAATTATTTGTATAAATAAAGAGTCAAATACAATTGAAAACAAGTTTAACTACCGAAAAATTCGAAAAAATTCAACCCTTTCTCAAAAATGGTTTAAACAAAGTCAAAATTCCTTTCAAGTCCTATTTGCAAGGTCACACCCGTCACAGTTTTCAAGTAGTCACTGTGACTAGAAATTATGCTTTACAGTGTCCACTTTCTATTAGTTGCTTTAAAACATACCATCTTTTGAAAATATATATCCTTTTTTCAAACGGAATTTTTAAACTGTTTGATTTTTAGACAAAAATGTGAGAAAAATGGCTGCGCCTGTCACAATGAAACTGACTATTTTCTATTAATTTGTTGATCAAAAAAATAAGCTTTTATGATATATGATGCTTGTTCTAGTAAATTTAACATCACTAAAAATATATCGTTACTCTTATATCGTTTATACATTACGAAACTCTTTGATCTACATTCACAATAAATGCTAAAATAACTTAAAATTTATTTTAAACAAACAAATTTACCCAAAAATATCAGTTTTTTTTTTTGTAAGAAATGCTTCTTTATTACTGGCCTGCGCCCTTTTTTGTTTTGTAGGGGCCTCATTATTATAGGGTCATAAGTTTTTTTATTAATGTTACGTTCACAGGATGAAGGAATATAATCTACGTATTATAATCTGGCTTGTTAAAAAGAATAAGAAACTTATTTTTTGTAAACATTTTTTTGTTATGGAAAAATTTTAAAATAAAACCAAGAGACGAGATTTTAATCAAAAATAGACATTCTGAGTATTTATTGGACTCCACGTTGTATTTTTGTGACCATTAAGTTTTAACAGAACTTTTTCAACAAAACTATTCGACACAATAGCATGAAGGCCAAACTTGCTAGTATTTTAAAGTGTTTAAAATGGCAGCATTTTATAATGCATCGTGCAATTTTAATAATTGCTTTACAACCAAAGGACAGCATTTAACTTTGTCCTGACTTACAAAATTAAATATTTCAGTCTACCATTCTGAATACTATGTCAGTTTTAGAGGTGATGCTTACAGCTCAAAACACTAATACTGTTCAAAGTCTACTGATGATGCAAATCTGTTTCTTGTTTTAAAAAATCATTATACTCAGCTATTATCGGTAGTAAATTTTTTTTTAAACAGTATTTAAACACAAATGGAAAATATTTATTTCTTTTAAGTAAAAAAAATTTAAAATATTAAATTAAAACAAAATAATTAAATTAAGCATTTTTTTGTATTAACTCATAATCTAAAACATGGTTTTGCCAATCTAATAAGTCATTTTTTTGTTCCTTTTGTTCATTTTTGCAGATCATATATCTACTCGTTATCATCTTATTAACAACTATTACTGTCATACGGCCATATGTTACTGCTTAACCTTTTATTGTTATTATCCCATTGTGATGCGTTAAAAAACATCTGTATTAAAGCGGCACAATTTTTAACTCAATCAGTTTGCAAAGAGAGAAAACTTTGTTTAATTTGCCGCTAGCACAAACGGATATCTTGTTCAGTTTATCGTCCTTCACTCACTGTTTGTATGTTTATGTTAATATGTGTGAATGTGTGTACGAGGCTACAGAACTAATTATGAGAAAGTAAGTTGGTAAGCAAAATGATTTGAGCTCTTGACTACCCAGAAATTGTTCATTATTTTAAAATAATCTTAAACAATAATAATATGATATAAAGTACACTTAAGCGCATGATTTAATGTATTCTTCTGTGCTAGCTCGATCCATACAAAAAAAATATGTTACGCAAAGCAGGTAATATTTTACAGGTGTAAGCACACACATAATTTCAAACACAAAAAACATGCCAGGAGTGACGTTAAAAATAAATAAAAAAATTAATACCGCAAGCAACAATCTGCGTTGTTTGAATGTTGAATTGAAATGAAAACAATAATATCTTCAAATACATACAAATATTGAAAATGGTTCAATGTTACGCTAAGGCGTAACGTTTTTTTTTACTAACAATATTTTGAATTCACGGGTGTGTATTTTTTATTCAAGAAAGAAAAACAGTTTTTTATAATCTAAAAATTTTTTTGTTACTATGTATTTTCATTTATCTTTTAAATAAATATAATTAAAGCATAATCGTTTCACTTATTTAGCCGTATGAGTACTGTTTCTTTGTGTTTGAATTAATTATTACTTATACGTAAAGGTAAATGTTTAGCGAAGTAGATAATATTACTTATACAGTGTTGGCAGAAAAAGTAGTTTCAAATAACCGTTTACTAAATTTTTTTTTAAAAACCTTTAGCATACGAATATTTTTTCAGAAATTCTTCCTATTTTAATAAAATTGTATGCATATTAAAAAAGTCGAAGTGAAAAAAAAATTTAAAAGAAATGGAATGTACATTGAAAATACCTTTAATGAAAGTATTTTTCTAAATTTATAAAAGTACAATATCGTTGAGAAATAGTTATTTTTATAACAATGTGGCGGGGAAGGTGTTCAGAAGTGTTAAAAGTCTAGGTGAAAAGTATTTTTAGGAAATTATTAACCATACTTTAGAAGTAAATAGAATGTTTATGTTATATAATTATATATAATTTAAATAATTACAAATTATTAATATTTAAAACAAAATTGTAAAATTGTTTCGAAAAAATTATAAAAGATATTGGTACTTATTATTTATTATTTTTTTGGTAATCTTTTAAAATAAATCAAAATAATAATTTTTTTGTGAGAACGAAAAATTATTTTAAAATATAAATTTTTTTTATTTTAAGCCGTCAAAATTATTAAAAAAGTCATTATAAAACAGAAATTTTATTGCCCTTAGAATTCAAACAAAACAAATAAAAAATTCGTTCAAGTCCGATATCATTATTTTTTTTTTACATTATGTACTTTCATGAATACAAATTGTACGCCTGTAAAGATAACTGCGTGAGCTTGCTTCGTATAACAATAAAATTAAGTTGCTGCCAGCTCTCAAAAGTGCAAATGTGATTGGTTTTATCTTACATTCACATAGGTAGGATAAATTTAAATTAAATACTTTGTTTTAGCATATCATCTTACTCTTTTTTATGTCCATGGAAACTTGCATATCCTAGCAACTGATTTCTTACACTTTAAAATTGTTGAAAATCAGGTAAGACTTCCGGAGATTTCCCTGAACGCCTGACAATCAGTTAATATGTTCACCTAAGAATTTTAATTTTTGATTGAGCCAGACTGCCTTACACACACTGCAGTCATGCGAAAATTGGAAATACCTTCTGGTACCCAGTTCTTGGCTCAACACAACATTTGCGACCACAACATCTATCTTTGGACCCATCACTAAAAAAAGAAAAAAATTTTTTCGTTGACACAAATCAAATAACCTACTTGTTTGCAACACAATCTGTGTCAAAATCAACTAATTTTTAATCTAAAAAAATCCAGCCGTGCCTGGGTATTAGTTTTGCGCAGAGAAAATTTTGATAACTGTCCAGGCACCAGCTTGATCCACCATATAAATAATTATTTAAAAAAGGTAGGCCTTCCTACTGCTGTAAATGTCAAATTCGAAGGCTTTGGCATTTTTCTGAAAGCATAGGCCACACTGGTCACCGTTTTGACTTTTCTCTCCAAATCTTGCCTTTACGTAGCAAACTAATTACCTAGTTTTACTCCTAGGTACTTTTTCTCTTTAGTGACAGATTAAAATTATGTAATCTCGTTATGGTCTCTGGATCAGCTTTAGTATTGTTGTAAAAACATCATGCCTATTTTCTCAGATTCTAAATCTAGACCACCTTTTCTGGCCACTGGCTTATCTTAGCCCGTCAAGCCTCTTTTACTGAGCTAATGGTACTCAAGTCCTTCCCAGGGAGGATGGCCGCTATGTCATGACAGTGTACTGTCTCTTCCCTTCCACCCTTAAGTTGCAAAAAAGCTGGTTGCGGTTACGGTACTAATAAATTCATTCTCCCTATTTTCGCATTTCTTTATCCCGCACATACAATCCTAAGCTCAACAGAAATAGACCTATAATTAATACATTTCGGTTCGTGCTTCATTTTAAATGCTTTTGTTTTGCCCACATTTTTTAAAAAATATTCCACTGCATATTTTATATAGTCAAAGGCCCACTTAATCGGTAAAATGACAAGTAAAGTTCCCTCTCAAACAATTTTCTCTTCTTTTAATCGTACTTGCTGTCAATAAATAAAAAAGGATACAAATAATCAAAGTGTTGTTAAAACCCCTAATTATATCCAGAGTCTAAAAAGTTAAAAAGTTAAACCGCATATAATTATATGTATTAAATAGCTTAAATAAAGCAGCAATTGCATATTTTAAATATTGTTCCTTAAATATTTATTTTTCAGCAACAGAGACTCCTGCCTAAAAACTTCAAAATAAGTTTTATATGTGAATACATTTTTCAATGTATCGAAAACAGTTCGCAAAGTAGGTTGTCAATTTTTTACCCCTACAAAACTAAAGTAAAAGCAATTATAAAAATATTTGCTAAAGCCAACGTTAGTTAAAATATTTGACCCCTTTCATTACAACGTGCTTCAAACAGTTTTTTATAAGGGGCTTTTTTAAAAGCTTCCCAAACTCAGATACTTCACGATTTGCAAAAATTTTATTTGAGTTTTTGTGCACTAATACTGTACACAATTGCTGAACTTTATCAGAGGTTATTTATCAATTAAAGATACACGAAAATGTCCACATTAAGGTAAAACGAATTAGTTTTCACACGTGTTTGAATTTTGTGAATCAAAAATGTGAACATCATTACGCTTTTAAAAAGTAATGATCAGAAGGTGCAAACTTAATCTATATATATAATTTAACGACTAATATTATTTTGCATAGTGCTAACTATAACTGACTTATAGAATTAAATATTGTTGGTTTTGTTTAACCTTAAAACTATTTTCTATATTTTCACTTGCACACACATCATATTTACTAAGCTTTCAATTTCCCACAATAAAATTGTTTTTTCGTTTGCATTCATTTTAAAAACACTTTTTATTAAACGATTTTTGGGAGTATTTTCAGTTGAATCATTGAAGAAATATTGCCAAATCAGTATTTTATGTTTATGAAAAATATGTTTAGCCTTACAAAAGTAAAATGTAAATGTATGTAAACAAAATATTTATTATTTTTGTTCGGACCGCACGAAGTGCTTATAATCGAAAAATGATTCGCTAAAGAACTTATTTAAAATTCTAAAAATTTGGTTTCAACCATTGCTATCAAAAAAAAACTGAATTTTTTTTAACACTGTTAATATGCATTTGAACAAGAATAACGAAGCTTTCAAAAATACAAATGCTGTGGAAAATAACAAAAAAAAATGTTGTTTTCATAAAGCCTTTTATTTAAATAAATATTTTGTATTTATTCAGGTATAAATTTTATATCAAAACATTTTATTGCACTTAAATAGTTTCGAATGTGTTTTAAAAAAAATATTTATATATTAAGTTTTTAACTTACTGTGGGTTTTTTAAATTTAATTTCTGGTACTTTGTGTTTTGCTGCAAATGACAGAAAATCTAGTTAATTTTAGACGAAAATGTCAGTTAATTTTTTGATGTCTGAATTTGAATGAAATATTTTGTTAATTTTAATGAATATCTTGTTGGACGGTTTTTAAATGAATATCCAGTTATTTTAAGTAGATTTCTAGTTGATTTTACAGTAATAATTTTTTGAGTGTATAAACTTAACAAACATTAAATTTCATCGGTTTTTGTAACCGCTATTTAACTGCTGTTATCAACTTTTTTCTTAAGAGTTTTTTTAAATAGTTCACATCGATTTCTACCAAACTGCTTTCAAATATAGAATAGAGGGGGTTTATAATTTTTGCGTAAAAAATATAAAATTCTATTTATGCACGTACTTTATTTACACATTTAAAATAGTTTTGCTTTTAAGTTTTCAAAAAAAATTGTTATTTAATAACATATAACCTTGTACAACAAATATTAAGTTTTTCGTGACACTTGATGACCACTGTATTGCCCTATATCTTTTAGTACTTTTAGTACAGAAACAGTTGAGTGTCGAAATCCTATCAATTAGTTTTTTTTTTTAACTTTAGTTATTATTTTAAAATTTTAGCTTTCTGAAAAGGCTGTTTTGTCGGTATCATAGCTTGGGAATCTAATTTAATCTCTTTTTATCAAGAGAACCACCAAAATACTAATAAAAGAAAATATATGTTATGATATTATTTATTATAATATTGAACAATATTGAACATCTAAAAAATAACTAATATGATTAAGAATTTATATTGAAAATAAAGTAGAAAACGTTCAAGTATTTCTAACAAACAACCATTCAATTAAAATTTATCATATAAATAAATTTAAATTACAAATTACTTAGCATCTCAAGTTCAATAAACTACAACATTTCATATGACTTTGATTTGGCAAACATTTCGTCAAAATATCAGCTACATTAGGCTCGGTAGGCACATACTTCAATTCTATTCTTTTGCATTGAATTTCTCCTTGATATAATGATAACGTATATCAATGTGCTTACTCCTCTTTAACGTCATATGGCTTTTTGTCAAAAATTGGGCTCCTTGATTATCAATACATAAGATAGTTGGATCCTTCAATAAGTTTTGAAATCCAAGTTCATTTATAATACTTCGGTAAAAACTGATTTCTTTTGCTGCTTGACACATCGCAATGTATTCAGCCTCCATTGAACTTAAAGCAACTATATTTTGCTTTTTCGATTTCCATGAAATCGGCCCATCAGCGAAAAAGAGAACAAACCCACTGTAAGATTTTCGATCAACTATATTAGATCCCCAAGCTGCGTCAGAATAGCATGTCAATTCGCTTCCTTCTTGCTCATAAATAAGAAAATATTCTTTGCATTTTAAATATCTTAACACGTGCTTTGCTGCAGCCATATGTTCTTTGTGCGGATGTGAGCTGAACTGTCCTAAACTTGAGACTGTATGTGAAATATCAGGCCTTGAACAAGTTGATAAATACATTAAACTCCCAATTATTGATTGATAGTGCCTTACATCTACCACTTCATTACAATATTCTTTTTCACATTTTAACAAAACAGTTCCAGTAACAAAAGATGTTTTAGCAGGCTTACAATCTTGCATATTCCACTGCTCTAGAAGTTTCTTTACAAAATTGATATTGCCTTTTGGATCATTTCTAATAATCTCCATTCCAAGATAAAAGTTTGCCAAAAAGTTAAAATTTTTCACAAAATTTGAACCTTTAAACTTTTAGAAAGTTACTTAAACATGGAAAATGGAATAAACTTTTTATTTTATTTCGCGATTGCAAAAATGTACATATTTAAAATTAAAAAAAACACATTGATAAAAATCGCCTTCTAAATGTCGGCTTAATTCAAAATAGAATAAAATCACCTGGCTCTCCAATTTTATTATAATTTGCAATCGAATAACTAGTCTAATTTTTTTACAAAAAGTATCTTAAATTGACAAACATATGATATTTTCATTTTATTTGCAATACAGAGATAAATATATACGTTCATTCACAAAAATTTATAAAAATAGAAAATTATCGACAAATTTTTTGTTAGGTAACTTGAGTATAAGCATACACCTAATAGAGGGTTGTTTTTTGTAATACATATTCAGGGTTAATAAATAAGCAGGTAACATCAGTATGCATTAAAAAAATTACAATTTGTGCATTAATTTTCAACTTTTGCAAAAGAAATTTAAATATGTATTAATACGGGTCAAATATTTTTTAAGCCGTTAAGAATTTGTAAAATAATTTTTTTTCGGCCTTAAGATAGCGTTATTGTTAATCCTTGAGAGTACTTAAAAAAATCAGGTGATTTGTTCAAAAAGCTATAATACAATTAAAAACACCCCTCCTCAAACATCTTGAGCCCCTAAAAAAAACTACATGGTTGATTTATACATCGCAAGGTCAGAAAAAAATATAACTATGTATATATAATTATTATAAAAAATTAAGAAAAATATATATAATATCGAATTTTAAATTTTTGTTGTTTTAAAATTATTATGCAACATTTGTTTAGTTTTCTTTTTTGCTTAAAATATAATTTTTTAGCAAGAACTTCGAATGATAATTAAGGCTTACCGACTCGTGTTTTTTTTTTAATTGGAGAAAATCAGCTTTTTGTACAATGCCTTACTGACCTATATGAACACATTGATTGCCACAAATATGTATATATAATTTTAAGTAAAAGTTTTTGAGGTTATTAAGTTTACTTGGACAAAATATAGTTACTTTTTTGATTCCGAAATTACTTAAAACTCTTATTTTTTGGTGAATATTTTACATATGTTTGCTGTGAAAAAAAAAACCCAGTATGGGTTGTTAACATTTTTTAAAACGCTATCTCAGATTTAAAAAAGTTAAGTTAAAAAAAATGCTTTTTAAAAGCTTTTATTAAGTAAAGCTTTTTAACATAATATTCTGTTACTACGAACAACTTTAGTATTTGCAAATAAAATATCAAAAGTTAGGAAACCTATACAGCAGTAACTTTCAAACTGAGCTGAAATATGCATAAAAAATAAGAAAGAAAACTGTATAAAATAAATCTGTAGAATGTATGTACTGTACAAATCCGCTTATGCATTTTCAAAGTATTATTATGCCTTTTTTTAAATTCTAGCAATTAAGCCGATACAACGTTAGTATATTCTACCCCTTACAAAATAAAAATTTAATATATTGTTTAGTGCAGACATTGTCCTTACATTTCTAAAATAAGCATTTTTAAATACGACTTATTTTGAGGTCGCACAAATAAAAATCTTTTGGGTTTTGCTTAGTTCTCTGCAAAGCCGGAAAGGAAACCCTAACTTTTTTCGGTTTACGTCCCTTTTAGTTTATGAAGTAAAATGTGGAATAAAATTAATTAAATACTTCAAACCTGGTTTAAAATATTTTACGCGATTACTATCTTTTTGCTTTAGCCAAAATTTATCTCCACACAGGCATGCATAAATGCAAAAACAATATTTCATTAAAGTAGTTCTTTAGGAGTAAACAAAGAACTTTTGTTTAAAAAATTAGAAAGAAGACTTTTTAAAAAAAATAGGTTATTATTTCTGAATTTCCCAGTATAATCAGATTTTGAAGATAAAAATTTGTAAGTGGCCTACGGCTAAAAATTCGAATATAAATGTTTGTGGCATATTTTCTATGTATTATGTACACGTTATATAAATTATATGGAGTACTAGTAATTAACTTTCTATTTGCTTTTACTTTCTTTTTGCCTTAATTTCATATTTTGGAAATCAAAATTTAAAAAAATGCAAAAAAAAAATTATTAAAAATGCGAAAAATTATTTTTTTGTCCACTTAGCTTACTAAGCCTCAGTCGAGGCCGACAGATCTTTTTTTTTTAAAAAAATTTACAAAAAATTTAAATAGGGGACTTTATGTCTAGGTTAAAATTTCAACACATGCAAAAAAGCACCAAATATATGAAAATGTACTTTCGGGCCACTTAAAACGCCTTCAACCTAGATTGGTCAATAAAAAAACTAAAAAAGTACCAAAAACTTAAACAATAAAATTTTTACAGGCTTAGTTAACTTTTTACCTTTATCGGTGTCCACAGCCCTTTCTTTTATAATTGTATACTCAAAGAGTGCAAAAAAGTACTTAAAAAATACTTTTATCTATTTTTCTACGTCTCAGGGCCAAAAAATCAAAAAAGTTCCAATAAAGTCCTGTCGAACTTAGTTTTCATTGTATTTTTTAATGGTTAGGTAAGGTTAGGGCAATCAGCCCTGTCCATCCAGCTTTGGCCAACCTTGTCCGTTTTTGATGGTTAGAGGTTACAAGAAAAACTTAAACTGTACCAAAATATAATATTTATTCCTTCTCCTGTCCCTTAGGGTAGGGTGAAAAATTTGAAAAAATATTGTTTCTAAGCCTGTCGAGGTCAATTTGAATAATGTTTTAATTCTTGTTTTTTAAATAGGTTTATAAAATTCCTTAGAAGTTTCCTTTTAAAACTTGTCACCCTTTTTCTACCCTTTAAAATATACTAAAAAGTACAAAAAAAATCATAATTTTTTTGAGGTCTGGCAAACGCAGCTTGCGTTACGTATCTATCTTTATTGGCTTAGAAGTTTGAAAAAGTACCCAATAAGTAGAAATATGTAACAATTAACCTTTTCACTACCGCATACTATAAAACATTTCTTGAAATTGCCAGAAGCATAATAATATTTTAATTAGAACCAAAATATTTCAACGTTTTCTGAAGTTAACAATTTAGCCCACATAAAAATGTTTAAGAAAACAAAAATAAAGAACAACAAACTAAAAAATACTAGAACAGTTTTAGATAGAAAAGTCAAAAACAAAGTAAGGCCTAATTTTTCTTCAATCTGACCAACAAGCAAAATGGAAGTGAACGAAATACAACATCACGGGAACAACCATTATTCGAACAGCGTTGAAAGGTATTTTTTACTACGTGACAAGATCAAGGCTTTTATGGCACCTTGCAAAATAGTATTGTTTCCGTTTTTCTCTCTACATGTAACCATTTCTTTATTTTATGGCGAACATGGTGTTAATCGATGTTTAGCAACCGAACGATGAAGGTGTACCACTGACCGTTGTGTAGTTAATTTGACAGTGATTGATCATCGTCATTGTCTTTTAGGTAAAAAAGAAAAGTTGACTTGATATTTTGTTTTTCTATTTTCGTTGGCATTTTTGTAATAAAGATAGATTGACAACGATTTTTTTAGTATGCTCACAACAGTCTCCGTCCGCCAAATGTTCTCGCGCTACATGAAACACAGGTATCTGACCCTTTCACATACCTGGGTTTCCACTCCTATCGCTCTTTTCTCTTCATCAGGGCATTGCGTTGTGTGTATATTCAAAGAGAGGTTATGTACAAGTTTCAGCAACTATCTTTAGGTTAAATTTAGAATCAGATCTAACACTCTGTACTACGGAAAGTCACTACGAAATACCTCCGACCCGCTTCTCATTCCGTAATAGTGATATCAATGACAAGGTGAAAATGGCTTAAAGTATTATTTTACTTGGAATTATATTTTTTATTCTGTTAAAAAAAATTTCTAGCAGAACGGGAGATATGTCTTGGCTTAATCAGGCTCTTTAAACTGCAGTCAGATCCAAAAAAGGAAACATTAAGAGTTTTGCATGCTAACAAGAATGTAAATACCGATTTGCTACGCAAAGATGGGAGATATTCGTGTGCCAAAGTATTTAGTTGCGAGAAAGTTCTATTCAAACAGAATCTGCATGCAAACGTACTTTCTACCTCAAAAACAGCAAAAGCTGTTGGTCAGTTGTTAAAAAATTAAGGGATAACGCTGGTTTTTGAATTCCTGCTCTATTAAGGAATGGCATTCAACATTTTTCAGTAAGCCACCAAATACTGCCCGAGCTTGAAAGAGTGACTGGGACTGAGCCTAAAAATGTTTTTGAAACTCATGCAGTAAAAGGTTTTATTAAATTTCAGCATTAGCAAGTCTCCCGGGCCAAATTGTAAGCCAGCACCGATTTGGAAACGAAGTTCTTCAATGCAAGCAAATCCACTATGTATTTAAACTTTTAAGCCGGATATACCATGCCGGAATATTCTCTCATAATTTAGAAAGAAGCTTATGTTATGCCGATCCCCCAAAAAGAAAAATTCGTAACACCCCAAAAGCTAGCACCGATAGCTACTCTCCAAGTTCATGAAGAGCATGGTTAACCACCACTTTCGTTAAAATCTGAAGTCTAACGGTTTGTTAAGCGACCGCCAGTATTGCTTTCATAAAGGACGTTTGACCTACTGACCTGGTTAGTAGAAAAATTATGCACTTTCGTTCATCATTTTGGTGAAAATAAAGTGGTGGCACCAGATTGCTGTAAGCATGGTTTCGTCCTCTCTACTTCTTAATTTTTGATATTTCTTAATGACCTCTCATATCAGACTTTTAAGCGTATCTATATCTAGCCCTCTCAATATTGGAGCTATGATGCAGAGTATGAATAACACTCTTTGCCATTTTTGGGTGCAAATTTCCGATTGAGGCGTTGTGAATTGTTTCAATTTTAATGCCCGTAAGACCTAATGTTGTCTTTTGACAACATTGGTGTTAATGTTGGGAAGACAGAACCCTTGATGTTCTAAAAACAAAAATCCAGTGCAATATCCGTTAGACGTATTAGATTTTTCTAGCGTCGAAAGACCGTTTTTTAAAACGGTGTAGACATTTTTTTTCACCATCTGAACTTTTCAATATTTATGCCACCTATACCCGGCCGAAAATGAAATATAACTGCTTTGTATAGGCTGGTGCTCCTTAGTCTATTTTAGAGCCATTTGACCGCGTACAGGAACGGGCGAAGGTACTCATCCGTGCTTTGAGGTGTCTAACCAACTTGATTCAATTGAGCTGTGTTTTCTGTTCTATCGGTATTAAAATGGAATATGCTCTGAATAAATTGGGAAATTCTTTGCTGGAACACAGGGCTTTGTGCGAGATCCACGTTTTTCAGGAAGAACACACCAGTTTGAAGCTAAATTATTGCACCAAGCGTTACAGATATAATTAGTTTTTTTCACAGTTCACAGTATGTTTGTGGAATATGTTTTCTTAAGGTTTATTTTCTGTCAGAGTTAGTATCAAGAAATTAAAAAAAAATTTCCACAAACAATTCTCCGTATATCCTACTTCTCATTACATATATCCTTGCTACTAATACAATGCAGTGCGTGTTATAGAGGCCATCACCTGAGTTGTAGTTATAATAAAAAAATATTTTAATCTGTAAGGCGCAGTTTGAAATATCTTTCTATCTTAAAAAGTACCAAAAAAGCACCAAAATAATTTGAATCCTTTTTTATACCCCTTTAATATCCGAATTGGAAAAATAAATACGAATATATATTCATATTTTTCCAAACTTAACGAACACAATTTGAGCTACATGTTTACCTTCATTGGTTTAAAGACTAAAAAAATTACCTGAAAAGCACTAAAATATAATTTGTTCGCTTTTTTCCTACCTTTGAGAGTACAAAACTTCAAAAATGTATCAAAACAATATCCCTAATTTGTCGAGATCTGTTAAACGCAATTTGAATTATGTTTCAACATTTGTTGGCTCAGAAATGACAAAATGTACTTAAGAAGCCCCAATATGTATACAGTGCCCTTTTCCTACATCTAAATTCACAACTTTTAAAGGCCTGTTAAGCACCATTTAAATTATATGTCTACCTTTGATGGTTTAGAAGTTAAAAAGAGTTATAACATGTAATAGGTATAATTTTTTTCTATCCTTAAGGTTTTAAAGTTTTTGAATAGTATCAAACACATATTCCTATTTTGTGTTGGCCTATCGAACGCAATTTGAAGTTTGTGTCTAACTTTATTGGTTTAGAAGCTTAAAACGTACAAAAAATGTACCAATATGTAATCAGTACCGTTTAAGCTACAAAATTTTAAAAATGTACCAAAAGATATTTCCAATTTTTTAACACGTGTCATATGCAATTTAAATCATGTTTCTATCTATGTTAGCTTGACAAGTTTTTACCCCCTCTGTGTCCGAAGTTCAAAAAATCTCGTCTAAGTGGATTTCCGCATTGTGAGAGGTAACCACAGTCCAGATTTCAAGTCTCGAACTTAAAAGGTTTGTACTGTACAGTGATGAATCAGTAAGTAAGTCAGACATTACGGTTATTCCTGTAAAGATTGATATTTATAAACAGTTTATAAATTTAAAATAGTTTGTTTAAACATACATAATCAGTATTTAAAGGTCTATTATAATAATCATTAAGTTTATCTTAAAAAGTGTTATTCTATTATTTTTGTTTTCATGCCAAGAAAACTTTGAAAATACTGCCCTTCAATTAGGTTTTCAGATGCAAATGACAGCCGCGAACAGAAAAACTGAGTCAATATTTCTTAATAGTAAAAAAAATAACATAAAAAAATATTCGGCCTTTCATTCCCCAATAAAGCTTTTAAAAGCCTAAATATGCTTTTAACATAATGAAAATCCATTTTAAATTTGTCACAAAAAATATCTTCATTGCATCTACAATTCATTATAGCAACTAAAAAATATCTTCAGGGATAGGGCTTAAATATTTGGTTTATTGGCTTTTGGTCTAAGATTAATTTTTTCTTTAATATCTAACACAAATTAAGAGAAAAACAATCTCGTCGAATTTGCAAGGACATGCGCATTACAACACATCGTGTGTGTTATCTTAGCCAAACTGCAATGTATATAAAATAATAACTTTACATTAAATATATCTTTATTAAATTTTCTTGTGGAATATATGTAAATTTATCTATATTTTATATGATAAGTAATTCCTTCGTAGTTTGAATAAAATAAAAAAAAATGTGTTTAACAGTATCTGGCGACAAGTTTTTTGATATTTTTCTAATTAAAAATGTTTTAATACTATTTTGTGTTAAATGATACTAACTTAACATAACTACGTAGTAGTCATTATAAGCAGTTAAATATTCAAAAAAAAAACCTTTAGAAACACTGGTATGAAAAGATAAAGATGGATATTTATGATACCTTTAATTTGTTTTTAATATATCCCTTGAACTTTTTACCGTTATTAATTAATTTAAATTGCAGGTATACCCAAAACCTAAAATTTTTATCTACCCGGTTTGTTAAAAAAAATACATTTCACGTTAGGAGCGAAAGCATTTACATAACAAAATAATCTCTTTCAATTAAGATGTATTTTGATTAAAAGTCCTCAGGACCAATCAACCTTGTCAACTTCTTTAAGAAATTAAATTAAAATAAAACCTACAAGTTTTTTTCAGAATCCAACAAACCAATATTCGCTATTCGCTTGTTTTGATTCTCTTTTTCCCCTTACATTTGAATAACCATTGGTTATTACTAAATGTATTAAGGGGTTACCGAAAACAAAACCTTGTTGTTAAACAACACTTTTCAAAATATTATTTAGGACTTAATCCCAATTTTCCCGTTAATTTATAGGGTTTGTTTTTGGTTAAGTTTGTCTATATGCATTTCATTGGTTCTTACACCAAATCATCAGTAGACTTCAACCCGAATTCTTAAAAAACTCATGAAAAAAAGAAAACAAAACAAGCGAATAGCGAATATTGGTTTGTTGGATTCTTAAAAAAACTTGAACGTTTTAGTTATAGTAATTGTAATGTATACTAACAGCCTACTCTGCATCTTGATACTTTCTATAGAAATTGCTTAATGGCAAACCCAATCTGCTGGCGTGGGTACCAAATCGACAGTGACAGGTAATTGCGGCCATGGTATTCCTTATTCTTCGTTTATCCAGATCAAGAAGAGACTTTAAATGTTGCAGATCTATCCCCGGCTAGGTTATTCGATCGGTTCACCTTCTAGGCTGGTTTAACCATCAAGGCTCTGCGATTTTTTCAAGAAATTCATTCAACCGAAGCTCACATGCAGAGGGGAGATTGCTACACAAGTGGTCGATTGCCCCATCATCCAATTTCGCACCATTGCTAGCATGTGTATCGGCAACACAGTTGCCCGCATTGATCCTGTGTTTTCAACGTCAAGGAGATCCAAAAATTATTTGCCGTCCAGTTCAAGCATACCCGATATTTTCGCACTAGTTGCGATGAATGACGTCCCATTGAGACTATATTCCCAAGCAACAAGTTGACGGACATGTTCCACAGTTGTGGCGATAGAAAAAATTTCTGAAGAGTTGCAATATTAGCTGACCTCATGGCTGCAGTTCGTCTTATTTTAGTCCTTATTATTAAACGTTCGAGTGGGGTGGAGAGGAGCTTATCACACATAGGTTTATTTGAAGACTTACCTTTTTATTTTCTGCATCATAAATTCCATAAAAAGAACCTTTAAGCAAACATTAAAGTAATTAACACCCCAATACTTTTTTAATGTCCTTTTGTGCTTAAAGTTTTCTACTTTTTTTGTTTGTTAAATAAGCAAAAAAATCTATATAAAATAAAACAGCCTGCACCTTTTGAAATAATTTAAGTTAATTTCTGAGCAAAATAAGACGAAATAGGAAAAGAAACTCCAACATCTGTGCAAAACTTGCACAATTTTTGGGCAAATTTATCAAAACTTTGCTTTCGCTTATTAACTTTTTTCTGTTTGTTTTGTTTCTTAATTTTTTTCAAATTGTGATTTTTTTAAATGGGGTTTATCGGAAAGAAACAAGAAATAAAAATTTTGATCGATTTAAATGCATAATATAAATCGAGTACAAAGCAATGTTCGTGCTTTAATATTATTTATTATTTTTATAATTTAAATGTCATGTTAAAGTTAATCATAAATTTCAAGCACCGAAGTTTGAACACAATATTTTTTAGATTAAGAGCAAAGAAAAAAATATCAGAATATTATTTTGTTACACAAAGCTGTCAACTAAGTTTAAAATACACTCTAAAAATACAACAAGTGGCAAATAAATTAACCAATCTAAAATATCTAAAAATTTTTTTTGCTAAGCTAATTGAGTAGTGTACTTGAAAATTTCAATGAATAACTAAAAAAAAATACAAAAACAAGACAGTATTCCTTGCTGCCATTCTACTATCAAAGGGTAGTGAACCCTATTGGTGAGAGTGATTGAGATTTGATCATAAAGCCTAGCTTTATTGAGCAACATTATATCTTAGATTTCAATGTATTTAAATTCTTTCTTTTTATGAAAACAACTTTTTGCTGCTTTTATTTTCAATTAAAGGCAAAAATTAGTTTTTTTATATTTTTCTTTAATGCGCTTGAAGAGAACCAAACAGTTTTAGAAACAAAAAGGGCTTTTTTAAACAGACTTTAACTAACTAAGTATTAAGTTAGAACTTTTTGCAAAATTTATTGACTTAGAGGCTTAAATTTGATTTTACAAACGAAGGCATATAAACTCCTTTACATAGTTTGGCGATTTTAGTGAATGTTTTCTTTTTATAAGCCCCAAAAAATTTTTTTTAATAATTGACCATTCAAAAAAATGGTGTTTTTTTTTTTTTTTTAAATCTGATCCCGATTTGATTACAATGTTTTCGTCAAAGATTGTATTTAAGTGTTTGGGTCAACCATTCTTTGGTGGATGTATTTCATCTTTTTTGGCACTCTCTAATTCAAAACGATCTCTCTTTCCTTTTGGTTGCAGCTTAAGTGATTTCGTTCTGGTTTGTTTTTTGCTTATGGTTAAATAATTGCCATCAAAATGCAAGTCGGGTCTTCTTATCATTCAGAGCACCATGCACACTCCGAGGACATTTTTTTTTTAAACAATGTGGATTTGCTAGCCGTAGCCAATAGCTTTCATGTTGGGCATTCTTTATTATTCTGGCATTTCTACATGGAATTTGTTACTCCTTTAAGTTATGTAGGTCTTTGCGCATGCGTATTTGTTGTGTGGCTTAAGTTTTAGTCAGGTGTCTATTTGATTCTTAAGATATTTGATTGGTAGTCTGGAATTTATTGTTCAACGTTCTACGTAGTTGCAGCATTAAAAAACTTGATATATTATCTTCTGTAGGAAGGAGGCAAGCAGAATTGTTTAAGTGGTGCCTGTCAGACATCAAACGTCATTAAAACTATGTCTGTGCGTAAATTTGCTTTCTATTCGAAATAAAAACTTTTTATTATTTTTATCAGATATTTCAGGGTATTTAATCCCCCTAAGATTGTCACTGTTTTTTTTTTTGTTTTCTTTATTTTTTATTTTCTCTTTCGATAATGCTTACGAGCCTTTTTTTGTCCCATTTTCTTACAACTTTCCCAAAGTTTTTTAAAGGCAGAGACGATAATAGGACGATGCGCAACTTGATAGTTTGATTTTTTTCGGGAACAATAAAAGTCTATTTTTACTTCCAATAAAGAAGGGAGGTATCTTTGCTCAGGCAAACCCTGAATAAATGTTCTTAATAAGGACTGGTGGACTTTTTGGGATCTCTATCTGGACTAGGCGCTGCTCTGTACTTTATAAAAAAATTAATTCTTTCATTATGAATTAATTCGTTCATGACTTGAGATTTTTTTTAAACTTGTAGGAACAAGTAAAATTAAATGCCTGAAAAGAGGGTTGCTTGCGAAACCGCACTTGCGTCTTATCCATTTCATTGCAGTTTGAATATATTTTTTGAGACAATGTCACCCATCCTGATCGGTTTCTGCACATCATATTTATGTGTCTATGCACATCTATATATGTGTATATATGGCGAAGAGAATTTGCGCGTAAAATAAAAATTTAAAACCCTCCTTCGGTTACACGGGTCGATGTTTAATTAATTCCTGAGCTCAGTAAAGCATATTGATTTTTACGATCAAAGTGAATGTTGTATTTTGGGGTATTTTATTTGCACACAGAATTTCTTTTATTAACATTTATCTCGGTTCCGTGTACAAATGTCCTACTGCTTGAAATGATTAAGGCATATTAATTTCGAGCAGAAAATGCCATTGAAATATAAAAAATAATACACAAATCCTTAAAAAGTTAAAATTGTCTTGCTGATTTATATGAATTTGTCTCAGTTCATGGGCCTTAAGGACGCAACGTTTTATAAGTCCACTTATTAGCCAGCTGAGATTGCTCTTATTGAGCGATACAGACCCTTTGAAATAGATTGTACATAATTTTTGATGCCGTTAACTAAACATTTCCTTTTTATGGAATATTTGACTTCAATCTAAAAACAAATTTTTTTCAAAAGTACAGCTTTTTGTTTTCTAATTTTTTGTTTTTTTAATTAAATAATTTTTTTTTACAATATTGTAAAAGTATATTTAGGTAAAAAAATAATCTCGGCTCCTATTTACCATCCACTGAATAATAGTGGCCAGAAAAAAAATTTAATTGCTCATTTTGCTTTTAATTTACCTTCATAGGAATGAATGTATGGCCATACCAAAGGTAGACTTAATAAAATAAAAGAAAAATAAATAGCAAATATCTATGAACATTTTTTTCATTTACAATACATCCAAACAAATGCTTAAGTGTGTATGTGTATGCAAAATAAACATTATGGGGCATAAGTAGTCATAATTTGTAACCATTTTGTTGTACATTAATATTGTTTTTTTTTAATTTTCTTTTTTTATTAATTTTTTTTGACGAAAGTTTTCAACATAACACTAGTTTTGTGCAATTTCACCCTGAACACCATGTAACAAAAAAACATTTAACTTCTTTTGTTTGTAATAAATGTTAAAAAAAAAAAACAAAAAAAAATCATTGTTTTGTTTTAATTAAAAAGTTTCAATTTTTTGTTGAATACACTTTGCATTTATCTGGATCTGTGAATTGTTGTTCAAAGATTTTTTGATGTGTCTGTATGTTTATGAGTAGATTTTTTTTTGTATTCTATCATGCTTTAGAAATAACAATAACATTATTAAGTATGTTTTCTATTTTTTATTCACTTCCTTTGGCAAAAGTTTTTGCAAAGGGCAAAAAAATGTACAGTAAAAGGTCTAAAACAATGTGTTAAAAAAAGAATTATCAAACTAAAATGTTAGACAGAAGAAAAACATAATTATAAAAGAAAAAAAGGAACTTAGTAGACTATTCTACTTGGACAGTGGATTTCTAAACGTTTTTTATGATGTCTGTACTAAGCATTTTACATATCTGTATAAATTTTTTATTTTATATGTTTTTATTCTATCGCCAGCAACATCAAAAAAATTTTCTTGGTATATAAAGGCAGAAATATTTCTAAATGGGAAACTTTCATTTTATTTAAAATGTTTTACCGCTAATTTAACATATTTGCCCATACATTTGTTGAAATAAAAAATAAAAGTTGATTTATTTTAAAACACATTTTGCTCTTAAAATAATTCGTTAATATTTAGAAAACTTTTAGATTTGCAAAATTGGCTCTAAGTATTAAATACCATTATAATTCTAATATCTCAATGGAAGTTTCTTAAAAACTATATTTTTTATCTTAATTATTTATTTATAATATTTATAGCTAACAGTTTCCAACTTAGCAATAATAAAGTAAAAGCGGCGAATTAAAACGTGACATGAACTCCTGTAAACAGGAACTTTATTACAAAAAAATTAAATTTTTTTGTAAGACACGATGGACGTATGAAACAAATGGTTTCTGGTCAAAGTACAGACAAAAAGCTGCAGGATAGTAAAACTCGTTTGAAAAACCTAAAGTAAAGAATGATAAGAATTTTCCGGGAACCATTTTCTCTGTTGGACTAACGTCGCACTCTTTTATTTCAGAGTTCAGTTAAAAAAAACAAATTTTTACAAAATTTTTAAATACTACATGTCATAAGTAGGTATACAACATCGTTCTTAAAAACATCGATATTGTAACGTATCGATATTGCTGTGAAAAATATCGATGGTAAAAACATCGTCAATGGAAACAATACATCGATGTTTTTCCCAAATTTTCATATACTCATAATTAATTGGTTGAATATAAAGGCAAAGTATTTTAACACAAAACTTCATAGTAATTTAGTCAACATAGCCTTTTTTGCCTAATTTACATTTGAAAAATTTTTATAGTTTTATATAAACCAACTTCTGGATAATAAATTTCTTACTAAATTTTGCTCCGATTTTTTTTGCAGGCTAATCGATCTGTTTAAAGCACTTATATTTAATATTTATATATACCTTAAAACAATAAGCGATTACACTAACAGTATACTGTAGAAGCAATATTTTTATATGACCCTTAAATCGTGCCAGTTTCTTTATTTTCAGTTTTGTAAAAATAATTTCATATTTTCGTCTCAAATCAATATATGAAAAGTACAAAATCTACTATAAACTAAAATTTATTACGATTCTTATTACCTGAAATCTGACAACTGTATGGCAAGCAAAAAATATTTTTTAAAGTAACTTTTTTTAAGTCAGCCGAGCACAAAAATACCTTAAAAAAAGATGTCGATATTTTTAGTTAAGGACGCCTAAGTATCGCTGATGGATTGTCTAAAAAAACATCGATGTTAACATCGTTGCTTGTGAACGACATATCGATATTTAAAACATCGATGTATCGTTTGAATTCCTAGGCATAAGCTAAATTATATATAGGGGACGCACAAGCGGAGTAAGCTTCATTTTTTTGAGCACCAGATTTTTTTAACCGAAATGGTTTTAAATATACATAAATACAGTTTAAATATACATACATAAATAAAGTTGTAAGATAAGGGGGCAAATTAATGCATTCGATTCGAATCGCAATTTATAAATTCTTATTAGAATTCTCATATTAAAAGCATTGACAACTTGATCGATCGAGAAGATTTTCGATTCGAATGCCGTAATTTGCCCCCAGGTAAACAATATTATTAAAATTTCTGAAAAAATTTATTTTGAAAAAATGTCTTCTATTTTCAGTGAAAAAATTTTTGCTATGAACAAAAATATTTATTGATTTTTCGTTAATTTTGTTTAACATAGAAATTAGATAACAATTTTATTAGAATCTAATAAAATATTGCCTAAAAAAAATTATATTTTAAAAAAATGTTTGTTTAAATAAAAATTTGAAAAATTTTTCCGTGCAGCAGTCAACTGTTTGATAAAAAAAATGTCATGGTGAAGCTAACAATATTTCTTAGCCTCAATTTAAAAAATGGAAATGGACAGAGAAAACGAGTATTCACTCATGTATCTTATATACTTTTTTTATATGTTTTCAAATCAATCCTTTCACATCCTTTTTTCTTCTCAGTTCTGATTTTTTATTATTCCTTCTTTTCTTTATCTTTATGCGCAGTTATGGTATGTATATCCAGGTGGTCAATTTTTGTGATCCCATCAAGCACTACTTTTTAACCGACAGCACAATTGTATATGCATTATTTGATGAATAAGATAACGTTTTTTTAGTTTCATTCTAATTGTATATGATAGATTCTCCGTAGGAATTTTTCCTATCAACTAAGAAGGTACAACAAATAATTCCAATATAGCAAAAACTGCTTTTATGTATTTCCTTCAATATACATTAACTTGTTCACCAAACCAATAAAATAACATGATAGATGAAGAAACCAAACAAATTTTGGTCACTTGCTTTATTAAATATTTATTTAACATTTTCATTAAAAAAGGCTTTTACTTAAAACAATTAGTAATTTTATTACATTCAATCCAAGTAGTTACAAAAAAAATTATTTAAAAACCCATTTTAATATTATTACATGTTTTTAATCCCTTAAACACCACTACAAGGTCATAGCAGAAATCCTAAGATTCCCTTGTAACAAATAAAATAAAGCAAATTATGAGACCCTGAACGCAAAAAATAAAAGCTAAAACAAAAAATCAGCGGAAAAGGCAAAAGAAAGCAGAGAAAGAAAAATCATAATAAAACCAACCGCAGTGTTAAACAAATTACAATTAAATGAGCAAATAATGTTGTAATACTAAATAAGCCAACAACAAAAATTTGTAACAAAAAAGCAATGATATCTCTAAGATGCTACTTTCAACAGAAACAGAAAAAAATAAAACAATTTTGTGGTTACTCTTTTGCATGACTCTATACAAATACCAATTTGTATGGGCATGTGTTGGTGTCTCTGTATTTCTTGTCTTTCAAGCTTACCCCACAAACCAACTTTAATTAAGTATTTGCCAAGAGACAAAAATGCCTGCACACATTTTTTAAATTTAATTTAATAAAATTAAAGCTAAAACAAGCAAAAAATCAACCAACAAACTTACATTTACAGAACGACTAAATTGTGAGTTTAAGTTAGTAGATCCAAGTAAAACTACACTTGTAACGACAAATATTTTAAGTGGCTTTACCATCAGTATTCTTACAAATGTAAAAACATACCAAAGCCCACTAATGTCAAGTCATGAAATAATAAAAATATTATCTAAATAAACCCCATAAGTAGGAGACTTTAGCTACAAATGCTTACAATTATACTTACTAAAAACTAAACGTTTGTATGCATTGGCCTTTGTTCAAGGTATGAAAATATATAAATGTTGTTGTTGAGTTGTGTAGAGTAGTGGACTTTATTTAGTAGTTTAAGTAAGTAGTATGTAACACCATTTGCTTAACTATAATATTGAAAGTATTTCATTTATATGAACTGTGGCAAACATGTGTTATTTCCGTTTCCATCGAGTTTCGCTTAAGCTTGTGAAAGTATACAACCGGCTTTAGGTCTACATATTGTATAAACCTCTTATTGTATATGTGGCACAATTGCAACAACAAAAAATTGTGTGCCTAAGCATGTCTCATTTTTCGACCGGTTTGTTTGAATTTTTTGGGTTTTTTTATTCCCTTTTTATTGCGAATCCTACATTTTATATATTTTAATATATTTCACGTGCATCTCATGCAGAGAAACAAACTTTTTTTTTTTTTTTTTTTTTTTATTTCATATTTTTATTATTGGATCTTCGCCTTAGGCGAACTAACAATAAGTATTCAAATCTTAAAACTATTTATTTTTTATTAGACCAGCCAGTGCCAGACTAAAATTAAAGTTCTCATAATAAAATTAATTAATTAGTAGTTTCATCTAAGTGCAATAGTATCCCTTCTTTTCAGACGAGTGTGTCCACTATGTTGCAAAATGTTTCGAGCGAGCGGATTTGGATGTGCTTCCAGCTTGTTTAAATACTTGTCCACATAGTTCAGGAGTTCGCATTTAACTAGTGGAACTTGTAGATCTTTGTGGATGTTGCTATTTTTAACGTCCCAAGGAGCACTAGTTATCATTCTTAGGATTTTATTTTGACGGCGTTGAATTTTTTCAATGTTGGAGGCGGAAGCAGTGCCCCATAATTGTATCCCGTAGCACCAAATTGGTTTCAAAACTGAGTTGTAAAGTAAAAGTTTGCAATCAAGACGTAGCACAGAGTTTCTACCGATTAGCCAGTGGATTTGGGCCGTTTTAAGTTTCATCTGTGTCAACTTTGCATCTATATGTGACTTCCATGTGAGGCGGCGATCCAGGTGAATGCCAAGATATTTCGTCTCAATTCGTTGAGGCACCGTATGGTTGTTAATAAGAATTGGGGGGCACGTTTCCTTGCGTAACGTAAAAGTAACTTGGGTGCATTTTT
Source organism: Melanophora roralis (assembly GCA_963583895.1). Classification (NCBI taxonomy): domain Eukaryota; kingdom Metazoa; phylum Arthropoda; class Insecta; order Diptera; family Rhinophoridae; genus Melanophora; species Melanophora roralis. The sequence goes on from OY757190.1 coordinate 41,860,224, forward strand.
GTTCATTTATTTTTATTCCCCATAACTTTGCCCATTTTTCAACTTGGGTTACGTGATGTTGAAGTTGTTTTGAGGCCTCTTTGAGGTCTTTATGAATACTAAAGAAAGCAGTATCATCAGCAAATGTCGACGTATGAGTAAGATTGTTTGTGGGCATATCTGCTGTGTAAAGCAAGTACAGAATTGGACCTAGTATACTCCCTTGAGGTACACCAGCCCCTATTGGTTGAGAAGAACTTGTTTGGTTTCCCTCTTTAATCATAAATTGTCGACCGGTTATGTATTTTTCTAATAGGTTAAAAATATTAGATGGAAGGTTGAGCTTTAATTTGTTTAACAGGCCTTCATGCCATACTTTGTCGAACGCTTGAGAGACATCTATAAATAGCGCGGAGCAGTATTTCTTTTCCTCAAAGGCCTTTCTTATAACCTGTACCAATCTGTGGGTTTGTTCGATGGTACTGTGTTGATTTCTAAATCCAAATTGGTGATCTGGAATGCAGTTGTTTTCACTCAGGATCGGAGTCAGCTTGTTTTAAAGCAATTTCTCAAACAATTTGGACATAGTTGGTAACAGACTTATAGGCCTGTAAGACTCCACCTTCGAAGGATCTTTTCCCGGCTTAGGAATCATCTTTACCAAGGCAACTTTCCATACTGCCGGGAAATGTTCGAGCCGTAATATGGCGTTAAAAATAAAAAGAATTATTCTTTTTGCTGTGCAAGGCAGCTCCAAAAGCATTTTGTTGCTGATTTCATCAAAGCCAGGAGCTTTTTTAGCATTTAAATTATTAATAGCCTCTATGACATCTGACAACTGAAAACGTATTTCCATAGGACATCTAGCAACAACAGGCGGTAACTTACTCATGTCAGTGCATGTATTTGGAGTGAAGACATTTGTTAAATGACTTGCGAGCAGATCACATTTTTCTTCATCACTTCTTGCCCAGGATCCTCTCAGATTACGTAGTGGTAGTTTCGCGATAACGGGTCTTTTAAGATATTTGGCTGATCGCCATAGTGAATAATTAGTCTGAGGAGTCGAGTCTAGACCAGAGACTGGCTTACTCAGAATAAAATTTGCTCATGATTTAATCATGATACGAAAACCTATTCAGTTTGGCTATTTTGTTCAAACGTATCACATGACACAAACCAATGCATGATTTAAAATCATTTCATTCAATCTGTTGTTGTTGGATTTTTGATTTTATTCAGCGTTCAAAAAAATCAACATAAATTCAATCGTATCAGCATCAGTGAATGAAACTGAACAAAAAATTCTAGCATTTAAGGGATGTTGCTTTTAATGAGAATAACAGACAAAAAAATGGCGCCATGCTCATGGTTTAACGTTAGGTCACGTAGTCGTTTCTCTTTAACATTGCCAGCAGTGTATAACGACGGCTTGCCATAGTTCTCGTCATATTTCTTGTTTGGCACTAAAGGTTTCAAAACAGTGCTAAGTGTTAGTAAAAACTTCTCTTTTGGCTAAAAATGATTGAATAATTGTGTAAAATTGTCAAAAATTAAATGTTTATACTTTTTAATATTAAATTGATTCAGCATTATGCATAATTAACGTCAAGTTAATAGTATTTTAAACGTTTATGCATATAAAAACACTTATTTTTATGTGTAAAATTTTAATTAGCTGATGTAATGTGATTTGTTTTCCAAATATGTTTTTAAACAATTAAACATTTTGTAATATCAACTTAGAGCAACACTGATAAAGCTTTGACAAAAGTACAAAAAACACCAGCGGGCAAATTACGGCATTCAACTCGATTCGAAATTCTACTCGATCGATCGAGTTGTCACTGCTTGTATTAACAAACTTTTTAAAAGGTTAATTTTTATTTTATATGCATAGCTTTGGTTTGTTTTTAAAATAAACAGAAAGCGTTCACGTCGACGACTTTAAAAATTTTAAAAAATCATAAAATACGTAGAAACTTTAAAAGAAAATTAATAATAATTAAATAAAAAAATTCATTATGTAATTCTGGAAATAGTTAAAAAAAAGTTTATAATTTCTCCTTTCTGAACTTACAGTTTTCAATTCAAAATGAGTAAAAAAATTATAACTACTTATTTTAGCTGTTATTTGTATAAAAAAGTATCCTTAAAAATTTGCTAAATATATGTGTCGTTCAAAACTTATACAACGGCAACTCTGCTTCTTTCACAGTTTTTTTTACTCTGATTTATTCACTAGCAACCGTTTATTTGTTAAATTCAATCATGTGAGTAAAACTCACACAATGAATAAATTCACAATGAATAAATTCATGCTTTGACCAAATGAAGCTGATTTTATTCAAGGCAGATTTTTATTCAACTCATTCTAATCACTTAAAATTTTAGCATCAGATTAAATCAAGAGAAAATGTGATTTTGCTATTCTCTGGTCTAGACCTTCGAGATGTTCCTTAAGAGATGCCAATCGGTGAACTTCTAGCAAATTTTTCAGTTGGTTTGTACATTCCTTCAACTTGGCTTTAAGTTGGGGTGATCTGTGCTTTTGCCATTCTCTTCGGGCTCTTCTTTTTTCAGATAAAAGCTGTTGCACATCGGCTGAAAAAATTTTGTTGTATTTTGTCTGACGATAGTAGGAAGAAGCATGATCAACGGCTTTTTTTATGTTCTCATTAAGGCTGCTCAGACAATCATCGATGTCTTCGGGAGTTTTTAGCGGTTGGTTTTCCGAGCAGTGGGTGCTGACAAATTTTTTGTATTTTAACCAATTAACTCTTTTAAATGAAAAAATATCACTTGTTGGTAATTGATGAGGACTTAAAATAGTGATTATAGTGGGAGAGTGGTCTGAAGATAAATCCAACGAGGCTAGAGCTTCGGTAAGTTCTGGGGATATACCTTTTGTAACGCCAAAATCAATAACGTCTGGAATTTTATTGTGATCAGTTGGCCAATACGTCGGTTGTCCAGATGATATAACGTTAAGTCCCATTTCAGATACGGAATCAAACAAAACACGACCCCTGGGACTTATTAGGCGAGAGCCCCAGTACGTATGCTTAGCGTTATAGTCTCCAGCAGCTATAAAGCGGGGACCCAACGATTTGTAAAAACTGTTGAACTGATCCTTTGTTATGGAGAACCTGGGTGGACAATACACTGACGAAATAACTAAGCCATGGAAAAATTCATCAACGCAAATGTTTGTTGCTTGCATATAACATTCGGAAAAACCACCCATCCATTGATGTTTGATTCTCGATTTTATTATTATAGCCGAGCCACCACATGATCTATCTCTGGGATCCTTTGAATCGTAAAAAGAATAGCCTCTAATTTTGAAATTACTTCTAGTTGTCATATGCGTCTCAGAAACCAACATGACATCAATTTTTTGGTTTATTAAAAAATATTCGAGTTCGTTTTTGTGTTGGCGGATGCCGTTAGCGTTCCAGAAACAAACCCTGAGGCAGTTCATGGTCTTTTAAGCATGGCCTGCAGAAGAGCAGACTGCATTTTTTGCATTTCTTGCATCATGCCAGCCATTTGCGTCATAAACTGTGTAAATTGTTTAACCATATTGTCAATTACAGCTTCGAGGCGGCTAAAACTGGACTCGGTTGGTTCATTTGTTGGCGTCTCTTGTTGTGTTGTAGGCTGGGTTGGATTACGTGCATTGGGCTGGGTAGGCTTACGTGCATTGGGCTGGTTAGACTGTAATGCGTTGGCATAGGAAACTTGACTTGTAGTTGGTTGTGCTAATGGAGGCATGTTTGTATTTGGTATATTTAAAGACTGGGAAGGAGCAGGAACCACTTTCGGCTTATATAAGCGTTTAACTGAATCAAAAACGGGACAACCTCTATAGTTGGCCGTGTGGTTTCCTCCGCAATTGCTGCATTTCTTTACCCGAGGATCATCTTTTGGCTTTTCGCACTTAGTCGTAACATGCAGGTCACCACACACAACACAAACAGAAGGCAACTTGCAATAAGCCTTGGTGTGACCATATTCCTGGCAGTTTAAGCACTGTACGGGCCCAGATCGCTTATGTGGCGCTTCAACTACAACTCTACGATGCAAAATATATTTAAGGTCATAAATAGGGTGAGTCTCATTCTTGTTTAAATTTACATCACCAGGCTCAAGCTCCACTCGGAATATTGGTTGGGGATACCTCTCTCTGTTTCTTATGTTTGATACAAACTTGGTTTTAAAGCCTTTGCTGCACAAACTGGCCTTAATCTCCTCTGGGTCAACATTTGAATCAATACCTTTAATAACAACCTGTAGACCTTTTGCGTTCTTAAGTTGGTAGGTGTAGAAGCTTTTTTTATGTTTTTCAAGTTCGGAAACCGTAGTGCGGTAAGCGTTCTCGTGATTCACTTGAATTTTAGTTTCAAAAATGCTACCACGCTTTATGTTCGAAACATAAAAGTTGTTTTCTCCTATTAACTCAACTAAAAACTTTATGAGGTCATTTGAGTTTTTCTCTCTCAAATATATTGGGGGAGGCTTAAATGATTTTCTTTCGGGTAATGGGGCATCATTTTCCTCCTGCAAAATGGCAAAACGATTTTGCGATGAGGTCGGCTTTTGTTCATCTTTCAAAATTTTCGCTGCGTTTGTAACCTCTGCCGATTTAGGGCTTCTTCCCCTCTTAAGAACTGTTATATAACGGTCCATTCCTACCTGGACCTTTGGAGCTTGTGAAGAAAATGGACTCTGACCATCTTTAGCAACTGTAGGTTCAATTTCCAAATTCAATAAGGATGACCGCGATGAGGATGGTACCTCGGTATTTTTTTTATAATTCTTAAAAAGAGATTGGGCTAAATTTGTCCCTTGTTCAAAACACTTATTTAAATTTGGTGCACTTGCACTTAAATTGTTTGTATTTATTTTTGGTTTCTCACTCAAATAGTTTTTATTGTATTCAGGGTCTTTAATGTTTTCATTGCTCACGCTTGTTGAGCTTAACACAATATAAGCATTTCTGCTATTAGGCCCACTGTCACGACGATTACTGTAAGTCATTTACCGTTTGCTTTTTTTTATTAAGTTTGTTTTGTTTTTTTTTCACTTATGTATACAATATGTGTGTATATAATAAAAAATTGTTTGCCACCTATTACAAATATTCGCTCTTATTAACACTCGCGTAACACGTCCGCACACAACGAGTTTAAGATCACGAATGAGAGAAACAAACTAATTGTAATCTTTATAACCAGGTTCGAAAAAAAATTGGGGATACCAAAAATTTTTTTTTTAATTTTCATTTAATTTAATTAAAATTAAAATTTTAAAAATTCTTATTTTACCATCAAGTATAAATTTTTAGAAAACGTAAGTATCTATGGAAAAATTTTAAAATGTTTTAAGTTCACGTGGTTAAACAAAAGAAGTTTTTCTTTGAAATTCGGAGGTAGTCGTTAAATAATTTTATGTAATAATTTGTCATTTGTTCCTATATGTGTCTGTGTATTTATTGTTGTGGAAAAATTAGGGACTGTATCTTAATTTTTTTAAAATTTTAAATGAAAACAGCATGTACGGGTGTCCACCGGCAAGGTATACTCCTTTTTTGCCACCATTTTGGTGAACATTAGTCTTGGCAGTTCTTAGTTGGTAGTCGTAAAGAAAAGACGTGGCAAATTTATTATGAAAAATATTCGGTAAAACTACATGCAATAATCATTAAAACAACCCATGACAACCTAGATTTTCACGAAAAAATCATAATGAGTGACGAGGCACATTTTCATTTGAATTTATTTGTGAAAAAAAACAAAAAAAATTGGCTCTGGGCAATGTAAAACCCTCAAATTATTCATCAGTTGCCTTTGCATGCATTAAAAGTGACAGTCTGGTGTTCAATTGGTCAGGAGAATGAAACTGAAAACGAAGTATCAGTAACTATCAAAGGGGAGCGATACCGCCATATGATTGAAAACTTTTTAGTGACACAGGAGCATGCTTTGGGAATGACTAACATGTAGTATTAACAAAACGGCGCCACATTGCATACAGCCAGGATTACCATTATAAATTATTTCAAGAAATGGTGATGTTGATTGGCCTCCACAGTCGCATGAATTAAATGCTCTGGACTTCTTTTTGCGGGAATATCTGAAAAGCAAGGCTTATGCAAACAAACTATAAACGCTGAAGCAACTCAAACAAACTATTTGTGATGAAATTAAAATAACGCGCAAAATGTGTGAGAATGTAATGAAAAATGTGCTCAAAAGAGCTCGCGTTTGTGAGGCTAACAGAGGTGGACATTTATCTGATATCGTGTTTCATACATAATTGCCGACATTAAATAAAACAGTTGTCAATATAAGATCCATTCTCTTTCATTTAAACAATTTTATAAACAAGTAGTAGTATACCTTGCCTTACCCTGTACAAAAAAATATCAGAATGCCAAGTAAAATACTCCATCTTGATGTTACAAACTTAATTTTTCGAAAATGCTAACCAAGCCCAAAACATGCAGTTGTGGCATAAAAAAGTTTTCAATCATATCACGATATCGCTCCCCACTGACAATTGCCTTTACATTGTTTTCAGTTTCGAAAAAGTAAGGTCCAATAATTCCTCCTGACTAAATTGCACACCAGACTATCATTCTTAATGGATGCAAAGGTTATTGACGATTTTGAGGGTTTTTTATAGCCCAGAACTGACTATTCTGTTTATTAACATATCTATTCAAATAAAAATGTGCCTCGTCACTCATTATGATATTTTCATGAAAATCGTGGTTGTCATTGGCGAGCTGTAATATATTATTGGCATATACACGGCGGCGTAAAAGGTCTACAGAAAGAAGCTCTTGTGTCACCTGATCCTTAAATTTAAATAAATGCAAACCCTTGTGCAAATTTGTTCTTTAAAGACAAAGCTCCTGAGCACGGCGTCAAATCGAAGTTGATGGATTGTTTTGAATACTTTCTTAAGCAGCAGTAATATTTTCAGCTAATCTTGCAGTACGTTGTTGTCCATGCTTGGGCCTATCAGCCACGGTCCCTCTTTCTTCGAAGTTATTCACAACAGGATAAATTGGGCGTCTTGTTAGCGCGTTTTGTTTTTCCCAGAAATTTTATGTAACTTTCTCATCATCACAGTAATCGAAGATTGATTTTGATAAAATGTTTTAACAATTAAAACTTGTTGACTTAAAGAATATTTTTCGTAATAAATTTTCTGCGTTTCTTCTTTACGACTGCCAAATATGAAGTGTCAAGTGTCATGTTTTCCAAAATGAATGCAAAAAAAGTAGTATACCTTGCCGGCGGACACACTATTTACACCAAATCCATGGGCGTTATTCAACCCAGTATTTTTATACACTTATGTAACAATTTTATCTTCAGCCTTAACTGAAAGTCTAAAAGCTGGAAAATCTTTGGATTTCGCTTTATGTCTAAAGCAACATATTTCTCTATACTATCGTTGTATTTAGCAAAATTTGTTATTTTTCGTGTCTGTATGTTTTTCTCGACCGTTTTTATTTTCTTTTTTTACAAATATTTGTTAAATTTCAGTGGAATTGTTTTAAATATTTGTAGCTTGTGTTATTCTTTTCACCCACCAAGGGCATCGTTTATTGCACACATTTTTGTTTTGTAGTTTTGTTACGGGTTAGATGAGTTTCATTGCTTTTGTTTTTTTTTTATTTCATAAATATTTAATGAGTTATAAAGGACCATAAGAAAATATATAAACACAAAAATCGTATAAAAATAACTAAAACAAAAGAATAAATTAAAAGAAAGGACTTAGAGATGTAAAGGTACATTTTAGTGTTTGAAAAAAGAAAAGGAAGAAGTGTACTTTTGTATTGTTACAGTTTGTGGTAAAAATTCTATAACAGTGGAATATAGTTGGAGAAGTCTTTATTTAAGTCTACAGAACGATTTATATAATTCAATGTAAATCGAAGTGAGTTTTTAAAAGTTTCGTAATGGAGCTCAAGTAAAATAATTTTATATAAAAAGAAGTTGATTCGGGCATATTTTAAAAAACCTTGCATAAATCGGGTAAAATTTAAAAATTTTTTGTGAACCCATGATAATTGTGTTTTCATTATTTCAATACATGGACTGAAGCATTCAAAAAACGTTTTTTACAAAAAATTTCGACGCAAAATATTATGTTAAAGCTTACCCCTTATCTTAAAAAAAAATTACATACAAAATTTTTAAGAAAAGTTAATTAGTTGTATATCTTAAAAACTACATTTTAAATAGTACAAAAACACGCAGACAAAGTTTTTCCAGGACGATTAAGTTTAAAAATTAGGAGTCTAGCCCACGAAGTGCACAAGTATTTTGATTGAGAAATATAAATTCCAATACAATATTTTTAGAAATTTTTGTATTCTTATGGAAAACTTAAAATAGAAATATTTAAACTTGCTTTGAAAACATTTTTTAGTTCAATTAAAAAGTTTTCATCAGCATCTAGAGAGCCGTATTGGCAGACAGACGGACGGATATCTTTTTGTCAATTTAAAAAAAAAAATTTCATTTGATGGGCCTCATTTATATGGACTTTAGACTTATTTGTTGAAAACATAACCTTAAGTACATTTAAATCCGTCAGATGAATGTCATATGCTGAAATAATCTGTGATTCATATATGATATACATGAAACACTTTTGTTTGGAGGGCTAAGGGCACTCTTAAACCTACGGATTAACATTGCATGCTTTTAATGCAAGACTTAAAAAAATGTTACATGCTACATTGTACTACTGAGTAGACGATAAGTATAATTCATGACATTGTTGCAACATTAAAACAACTAAAATTTTGAGTATCTTCTATTTTTAGTTTAGCGATACTTTTTTAATAGACTGTTTTAACAAGATTTACTTTTGAAGCAAGTGGTTAGTTAAAAGTTGACAAAACCCAAGGTCTTGTTTTCAGCGGAAATTATAGCACTAAAATTTGTAAAATATTTAAAGCGAGTTTATAAAACAAAGAGGTAAAATTCATCTGTTTCTTCTTCTGAATTATTTGTACAAGAATCTTAAATAAATATAACAATTTAAGCATTACCAAGTTAGGGTAAACATGAAATGGCTTTTCAAAAATTTATCATGATTTTTAAATTCATATTTGGTAATGAGAGCTACATATAAAAATTAAATTAAATAATCTCTATATAAATCAACCCGTCAAAAGTACGATGAGTATATATAAACCAAGAACTTTATTGCAAACCGGAAGCATGGAAATATATCTAAGCAAATAACAATAAAAATTTGATCAAGTCCATAAAAACAGAGGCAAAACAAATCTTTAAATTAAATTTATTAGAAATTCCTTAATCCCCTTAATTATAAAAAAATCTTTTTTTTTTACGTTTTTTTAGCACTTTAAACATTTAAAACTTTTTCAATGGCTGTCGCCATTTTCGTGAAATGCTTTGTTTTTTTAAGCTTTTTACTGAAAATCACATAAAACTACCAAAACAAATTATTTATACATTTTTAATTTCCCCAGCGAATTTTGTTTATTTTAAACAGTTTTCAAAAATTAAATTAAAACAATATTAAACTAATTTACAAATATAACAACTTATTAAACTTTTGTTCTTAACTCCTCCTACGATTCAAATCCAAAGCGATAGATTCGTTGGAACCAAGCTCTTAAGCAATCAAAATAACCGCATTGCGTCAAAAGACCAGCAAACGAAAACACCATACGAACTGAATTTTTCTATGCACAAATGAGCATTAAATAAAATATTAAAGGCAATCGCATGAAAAAAAATAAACTAAAATAATAAAGTAAGAATAAAAAAACTGGAAGCATGATATGCCAGTCTAAATGGAAGAAATCAAATAATCAAAACTAAACACATTTGCACAAGCCCCCACACATGCAAACTTATACCGCAGAAAAGTAAATACATAAATGTACGAATTCGGTGTTTCGACAGCTGTTTTCATTAGAGTTTTTGTGCACCTTACTTAGTCGATACAATTACTCTCTAATACTTTTACTCACAGGAACAATAATATTTAATTATATACTTATTTGACTGCCAGGCTTTCTCTTTTTGTATTTTCTAACTAAAAGTGTAACTTTTACTATTTAAAATTCACCAACATATCTTTCATTTGCCTTAACAATGCCATAAAAAGCCATTTCGAGAAAAACTCCTTTGAAGCTTTCGATTAAGTGTTTCACATGAGCAAAATATCCTTTTTCGAATAGTTTTTTTAGCAAGTTTTTGCTATGTAAGGGATTAAGGTTTAGCATTTTGCTATCAATCGTATTCCAAACACTTAAATTATGTTAAGATCGCTAAGATATGGAAACAAGTTCTTAATAATGAAGTTATTAATGAAATTGGTTCCGTAGCTATGGGTGAGACGATTTCAATCATATTTTATTTGATAAATCAATAATAAGAAGGCGATGTTTTTTCATGAATATTAAGAAAATCTGCTCACTATTGCAAGAAGCTCCCAAAAACATTCTAATACAGATTCAAAGATTTTCGCTCAAAAAATCATATATATGTAATTGAGTGACTACTTCATTTTAAATATTTTTTCTTCAATTATTTTCAATGTTTTCCTATTAAGATAATAGTAAAAATTTTAAAACTTAATGATTTAAAACCTAAACGAAGATGTAAAATGAAACTTTAAGTATGACATACATCAACGACAGTATGTTGAATATATGGGGGAAACACTATGTTAATTCATGTGCCTTTTCATGTTAAAATAATGTTCGTGGTTACTGAATACGAGGTTTAATAAAGAAGTAAGAATACCATAACATAAGGTTCTCTTTAGCCATAAACTTGGTTTCAACGTCAATACGCATATGAATTCCACTAACGTAGACAATTACTGATCATGTTTTGGATACGTTTTGCCGTAGATGGCCGAACATAGGGCTGAGCAACCTTGTGCGCTAGAATTTTCTCTAAAACAGGTAATTTTCTGTATGACATTTTACACCATGTTGTTCATCTGTAGCATTGCTTTGGCAATATTGTGCTCAAGTCGATATATAATGGAGACGAAGTAAAACAATTGTCATTTCTGAGCTAATTAATTAATTTCTCTTATTATTGCGTGAGGGCGGTCTGCGGAATTTGATGGAAACCTAAGTTTAAAAATTATTGTTAAAAGTCATATCAAAAGGCACAAAAATTACAAAAGAAATATTTTTTTCATCTGACAGATGGATGTTAATAATTAGGTTGTGTTACCGAAGAGGCGTTAATACAAAAAACTGTGGCGTATTTCGAAAACTTCGTCCCAACTTACAAAAAGTAATCCCATTTTCCTTTACAGATAACTTATATGTTATATTGGTTTACAGACAAAAACACAAATATCATTCAAAGTACTGATGATGAAAATCCGTGGCTGAATAGAAAAATGCACTCCAGTCGTTCACAAGAAAATTATCGTTTCCTTATGAGTAAAAGTAAGTTAAAGTATGAACTAAAGCCAAAATAATAAGAACAAAATTATGTATTTTTAAATTTGACCCTCCTTAATTAAATTAAGCACAGATATTACGTACAAGTTTCAAACATATGGGAAGTATAAGCTGACGAGCAGACCCTTACCAATATAATTACACCACGCTGTTATACAAAAAGAAACAAAATATTTTCCAAATTTAGTTTAGTTAAAATACGGTTTATGAATACAAAAATTTAAAAAAGCATTTTAAGGCATTTAAGGCTCGCTCAACTCCATAGTAAAATAACAAATTTATGTACTCGTGCACTCTCAATATAATCCCTAAGCGTACAAGCAATAATTATTCATCATACGTTCCCTTTTTTAATATTCGGTTTTTATACCAACACCACATATGTACGTGGTAGGGACAATATGGGATTGTGCAGATGTTTTTAACTTTAAAAAAATGAACTGAGAACCGATAGACTCGAAATCACTTTCTAACTCGATTTAAGCATGTCAATCCGTCCCCCCGGCTGTATGTGCATTTATCAGATTATAAATTTGAAGATATTTTGATTAATTTTGGCAGATATAAATTTTCGGTACAAAGTTTATTGTTTGTTGCAATGGTTGGTATGATTTTAGACATAGCTCCAATACAAATTTCGCCTGAATAAAGCATTCTGGGCGAAAACTGATTCGAATATTACCCTGTCTTGGAGACATTATTCACACGTGCCTAGCTTTACGCTACCAACTAGTATTCTAAGCAAATATATTATTGGTTTATTTTTTATATAGCCCTCATATAAATGTCCTCCGGAGAATAGCATTTTAGGCTTTAAATGGCTGGAACATTAATTTTTTTTTTCATAAATTTTGCTCACAAGTCTATGTTTATGAATTTTATTATTATACTTAATACAAATATTATCGGTATAGTTAAAAAAAATAGGGTAAAAACCACTTAAACTTCCCAGATGTTGCCCCTTGACGAAACTAATATACCACAAGCCACCATTAGTTAGCCCTCCCAAATATATTCCTTGAACATACTTTCCCCCTACCTTTATCACCTAAGGGGGCTGCCATACACAATTTACAAAGATAATTTAAAAACGCCTATAACGTCTCCATAGTCAGCCTTACAGAAATAAAGTGTATAAACGGTCCCTATTAGTTTTCCCTTCTAACATATTCCTAGAACATACTTACCCCTTATCAACATCGCCGTAGCGGGTTCCCATACACAGTTTGTGAAATTGAAGAAAATTCTCCCTAACTACAGCTTCCAGAATGCCCGTGGATAAGTCATCTCTAGGGATGATCACAACTAAATTTTTCTTGCAAACCTTTTCCTAAAACATACGTACCCCCTATATCCACCCCACCAAGGGGACTGTTTTACAAAATTTGTTAAAAGTAGGGTTAAGCCCCTATTAAAAATTAGAAATATTTTTAAAATATAAGTTGTGTTCAATAACTTTCCAGTAGTTACTAGCAACGAGAGAGTAAAAAGAAATATTTTCAAAATTGCTCTCAAAACTACTTAAAAGTAAATGAACACTTTTACAGTCAAAACTTGCAAGCAAATGTATTTTGTTTTTGTAAACTTATAAAAATTTAAAACTTAAACTTTTTTTCAAAGCATAATGACAGGAAGACTGTTTGAATACTTTCTGATAGTAAAATTTTTACTAGCAGAAATTATCAGAAACATTTTTGTTTCTAAACATATTACGCTCTTTTTTGGCTCTCTAGCTGCTAATTTTTTGTGTACGTGAACACTTACTAGTAATAATTATCGAAAATAAGTGATAATTTTCTGTAAATGAACACACCTATAAATATAAAATAAATTTAAAAAAAGTTCGGTGTTTCGAAAGCCCAATGTGAAGGGTATCAAAATTTTGCACAGCCAAGTATAGCGCTCCTACTTGTTTCGTATGAGCTATACAAATGTGGTAAAGATTATAATATGTTAAGATTCGACCGACTATAACTTTCTTATTTGTTTATTTTTAAAAAATGTGGAAAAAATTGGAATTAAAAAAAACATGATTTGTAGTTTTTTCTTTTTATTTTTTTTCATTTATAGAACAATATAAATTTTTAATATAAAAACTATTTTAGCCCTAAGGACTTCTGTTTTTAAAAAGGTTAATATGTAGTATTTAAATTTCTGTTAGCGTCTTAACCGAAGAATTTTCGCCAGCTTAATTTACTTTTTAACTTAGCTTTTTTGTTAAATAGTACAAATTAAGAATTAACTTTATATTACGATGTATGATTTTGGTATCGTGCCCAGGATGTTTCTTAAATTAACTACAAAATACTATAAAATTTTTTAATTACTAAGTTTTAAAGGGTCATATGACAGATGGAATTAAAATTGAGTAAGTTTATAAAAAAAACAATGTAAAGCGGAAACTCATTACGGAGTTCTTTAGTTGTAGAGAATTGAAATAATTTATTCATAAGAAACAAAGTTTGTCTATAAGTTGTAATTGCAATAGATTAACAAGTGTAATCGAAATTCACCTTAAAAAATAAATTAAGTTATAAGAATATAAATTGATACAAATGTAAAATAACATTTTTCTTGAAAAGCCTGATGTTTTATTAAAATCACTTTCGTTGCTTAGAGATTTTGTGGTGGATGAAAAATGTTTTTTTCAAAGGATTTAAGTCAATAAAATTGAACGTGTTATTGCTTTTTTATAATAAAAATACATAAAAAGAAATAAAATTGTGTTTGTTTGTAAAAAAGTTGTTAAGGAAGGAGTAGCGGACATTAAATACTTTCCTAATTGCACTTACAACTTCACTTATGTGTTCAGTAGACCTTTCTTCTAAATGTAAGGTAAAAATAAACTCAATATTTATTCGACAAACAAAAATGAGTTAACAAGTTAAAGTTGTTTTGCATTATTTAGCTCAATTCTTTATTCCAAGCAAGTTGTTTGAGGAAAATAAATTTAAACCAAGTTTAAATTCAGATTTGTCTGTCATTTTGAACATTGAATGAAATATTGAATCCTTAAACAAATTGAAGGTAAACAACCGGTGAAAGCAATTGCAAATGCCGCATGAAACGTTTCAAACGCAGTGGATGTGTGTGTGTAAGTATGTACAATATGAACTTACATATATCTTGAAGTAAGGTTTTTGATTTAAAGTTAATTTTAATTTTTGATCAATAAATAATAACGCCTGAATACACAATCGAGTAAGCTCTTATTTATATTCTGCAATGTTTGTGCCGGCATCATACTAAGAAATCAAATATAGAGGTTATGCTTTACCTATTCTATTAGGCCACAGTTTATATGTTTATATATGAAAATTAGAATGAAAATTTTAAGCAATAAAAAAACGTTTAATATACGTTAAATCGTAATTTTTAAAGCTTATACAAAATATCTGATGACAAATGTATACTTTAAAACTTAAATAAATAACCTAACAACTGACACACAGTTTTATTAAAAGCATTCATTGAGCGATAGAATTGATTTTATTTTTAAAAGAATATGTCATCCACATATCTTTCGACGAGTTGAACACACTGTTCACAACGGAGCCTTGTGCTCTGCGCCACACGCTCCAGTAAACTTCGGTCAACTGAGCTGATTTCTCGATAAATTTTTTCTTCAAAGCCACAAAAGCTTGGGAATTTTTATCATAAAGCCTTTTTTGAGGAAGCCCCATAAAGAAATTCATTTGAGTTAGATCATGCGACCTGGTGGCCATGGGATATTCCCAAAGAGACTGATCAGTTTTTGGAGGAGCAAATTCATTGAAGCCCTGGCTGTGTGCGCAGTCACCCCATCCTGTTAAATCCTCGTTTGTAAGGACTACGATGGATGAGCTCGACAGCTTGGAAAAAAAATCCGTATCATGCTTCGATAATTTTCACCATTGGCACTCATTGGCTAGCCTCGAGAATTTAAAAAAAAATGGTCCAGTTATCTCACAGGTAGATAAGACACACGAAACTGTTACCCTGGTGTAATGCAATAGTTTTTGATGTTTCAATCAAGAGTTGCGGGTTTTCAAAGACCATTAAGAGCAATTTTTTTTGTTGATGTGGCGGCTTAAACAAAAATGAGACTCTCACTCCAAAAATTAGATATAAAATTTTTTGCGTAAATCAAAATTTCTTTCTTTTTTAAAGTTTCAAGAATAATCACTCTTAGGAGTCCCAGTAAGGCTGTCATTTTCTGTATTGAATGTCGCTAGTTTTCACGTAAACTGCCTGTAACTAATTCAATGTTTTCGGGAGTCCTTGAAGATCGACTGGGCTATGGCCGTGGCACATTATTAGCTGAAACAGTTGCACAGAGCAATTACGTAAAAATCATTGCTTTTGAAAAATGTCACCACAGCGTTCGCGATAAACTCACTCGACCACTGCGACATCATGCATGACAAATCCGCGCAATCAATAATTCCAACAGCGTTATCCTCCTGCCGCCCCGTTTATTACTTTTTTGAAATAATCGCATATAAAAATATTAATTTACCAGCAAAAACACTGTACTTTCCTCTATAAAAAAACAAAATATTTTTATAAACTGGGACTCATAAGAACCACTAGACTAAAGTTTGATAATGTAGAAGATAGAACAAAAATAAGACGAGATTAAGAAATATGAAGCAAATAAAAATAAATGACAAAAGATGCTTGGTGCATTCGTTTTTAATTTTAGGCTCTTAGCATATCCTGGCATCCTTTATTAACTTACTAATCTAGCTACCACAGAACATTTGTACCATAAGCTAAGCCTAGAATCGATTTACACCGCTTCAATCTTCTGGGCTTCTTTTACAATTTTTGACACCAAGTTTGAAGACGTTTTTCTCTACTTGATCCTTTAATTCGAGTTTCGGTCTTTTCCTTCTGTGTGACTCGTCATCAGGCTTGTGTTGGGATGATTTCGTACCTAGATAACCTTCATGATTTATATTCGCAACACTATCAACAAAAACTTATCTTATAATTTTTATGACATTTGTATTTTCCTTCAACACAGTTTGATCCATAATTTTTTCGAAGAATTTTCTCTCAAACATTTTAAGCACTGGCTAAACTGGTTTCGCAAGTTCCCATGCTTCAGAGCCACGTATAAGCACGGGTAGTATTAATGTCTTGTAAAGAGTGATTTTTGTTCACTCAGTCCAAAGTAATATCTTTTAGCCAATATTTTTCTTCTTTTTATCTTAAAACTGGTTGGCTATTTCAAAACTCTAGTTTTCAACTAATACTGTTTGCCCAAGTCTACCTTTTTATATATACCGCAAATAGTACCCCTAAGTTTAAAACAATATTTAAAATTCGTTTTTTCTTTTCAAAAAAAAGTTTAAAACTCCTCATATCTTTCTTGACTGTTAATTAACCATAACAGAAAATAAATGGATTTGAATAAAGTTGTTAGTTAACAAACAATAATCTAATTTTTATCATTTTTACTAAACGAATGGAAAGTAACTTTCGACTTCACATGCATACATGTTTATTCCAGCGCTCAATTATTTCAAGTTTGTAAAGTGAATAAAGGAAAATTAAATATCAAAAGAAATTAAGCATTAAAAAGTAAAAAAGAAAAAACAATCTTGCAACCAATAAGCGAAACACAAACTGAAAAATGATATAAAATAATTTTTCGAAGAATAACATTTATTCTGTTAAATGAAATAAAAATTGTATGAATAAATGGAAAATAAAAACAAAGATAACACTAAACCAACATGGTGAGAAAATGAAGTGTTTTAAAAATAGAAGAAAAACAAGTGATAAAAACCATCGGAAAAGAGAAGAAAAAAAATCTTGAATTTAATAATGAAAACATCATCACTAAAACTGTACGCAAATCCATGTTAACATTTACTTTAAAAGTGGATTAAATTAAGACAATTCTGATCACAATATTAGCAGTTTAACAGATCTGGATTAATTATTATTAAAGGCAGTTCCATGTAAAATAAGTATTTTGAAATGGTTTTTTTTTCACAAGACTGGGAAATAAACCTTAAAATGATTATCTGCACAATCATAAAAAAAGGCTGAAATATAAAAAAATTTTTAAGATTTTATTCAAGGGTTACCTTATACTGATCAGTCTAAGGTAACCCCTGAATAAAATCTTAAAAATAAATAAAAATTGGTCATAAAAAAAAGGAAATATATATTAAAAAAATTTTTTTTAGTAATTTTCTTTACAATAAAACAATTTTAAAGCTGTAGCTATGTTTTGTTCCTCATTTAATATTTCAATATTTCCACCTCTTTTTTGATCCTCAGACTCATGGTGCAGATTTAAACCAATACATTGCTTCTTGAAAAAAAATCAATGCAATAGCAAATATGGTCCAGAGTATCCTTCTGCTTGGAATTAAAATCTAGTTTCAGTAAAAAGAGCATCTCCACTATACCTGTACAAAAATCACGGTTAAATCAGATCTGCAAGACTACGCAAACAGGTGTAATATTTTTTTCAAAAGTCTGTTTAAAAGAATAAACTCTATTCAAGCAGCTCTTTCAAAGGTTCTTGTCTATTTGTTAAAATTAAGAGGAATAAATTTGGTTCTGCAAACCCTTTTATTATGGGCATTGATTCACTTTTGATTGATTCAGTTGGAAAAGTGAAATTTTTTGCTTAAACTCTAGGAGAAACTTTGTAGGTATTGTATGGGAGTACTAAAACAATGCAACGCTATCAAGATAAGGTATTTTGTGCAGCCACTTGAGTCGCATACAAGCCTACGGCCTTTACAAGGCCTAATAACTTACGCGGCGATGGTAATGAGATAGATCGCCGATTATGTGCTTTGTCTTATCAGTATACCAAACATGACAACCCTCCTCAAGCTCCCAGGACTATTTGGTCTAAAAAGTCTGCTCGAAGATCTCCATGTAGCAGTACCTAGCAAAGACCTGCATCCTCAGAATCTCATCCAATATCCTATTAATAAGACTACTAACCAGATCTTTTGCTAACATCATATGTCTAATTAAGTTCCTACTCTGGTAAACTATAGTAATCAGAGACCCCATATCATCAGTTGAGCTGGACTTATTGGTACCTTGAAATGTTCCTAGGCCAAACCTGCCCAACCTTCGACTGCCACGTGGGTGATCTTTGGTCTAATAATGGTGTCAAACGACCAATACACCATGCTTTTTCACGGGCCCCATGTTCCACCAAAAAATGTCTGACAGGTCCCAAAGGCTCTAATGGCTGACGACGATGACAAAAAGAGCATTTGAAAGGTGTAAAATGATCTGATAGCCTTGTCTGCCTTGTTTACAAAGTGATTATTCCTTAAAAGTCCCTTATCTAGAGTAACACCTTAGGTTTTACGCTATAAGAAAATGTGATAATTTCCCGTTGAGTGTGAGATTTCTAAGTAAAACATTATTTATTATCCAGAATGGTACCAAGACAGTCTACGTCAGGTTAGCAGAATTTAAGCCGGCCCCCTGCCACGCTCAGGGGTAGTGTTCAAGGCCTGTTTCATTCGTTCAGAAACGGTACTGTAATCTCAACCCACGATTGAAATTACTATATCATCCGCGTTCCCAAAAGTCCTGAAACCCAGTTCGTTCTGCTTCTCAAGTAGGTCATTAATCACGTGGGTCCACAGCAGAGGTAATGAAACGCCTCCCTGTGGACATGGTCCGAATCGTAGTCAGCAAGTTACTGAGTGAAACAATTTGCAGCCTTGAAGCTATCACCGGTGCCACCCTGTCGATTATGAGTAATGAAATTCCCTTTTTCCACAGCAAATTCGATAACCCCATAAGATGTTTTACCGTATTCACTTTGTACATCGATGAAGACACCGAGGTTAAATTGCATGGCTTCCATGCGTTTTCAATTCAAGAAACCACATGATTAATTGCTATCTTCGTAGACTTGCCCTGAGAACTGCTCCACAGCCTATTTAAATTTATGCTCGTGGAAGTTAATTTCTGATTGGGGTATATTCCTCTTTGTCAACCGTGGATCCTTTACCCTTTTCCTTTGACTTAAGTGAAATACGGCTCGGATATTTTGGCATCCAAGAGCAGGGTGCATGTCATCAGTGGAGTCATTAGATAGAATCCATCACGCCTCTTCAGAGTACAGAGACCACTGATTTGGTCCTACGCCAAAGATTTTTGCAGCAACATAGCTGTACTATCATCGCTAGAAGTTTACAACCCCTTCCCTCTAAAGACAAAAAACCTAATCTTCGCAGGGTTGTTAGATTGTCATATAATTCCAGAGAATATATACAAAGCGGTAAGTCCCCAGACGTCTGTGCCTATGATCCTTACCGCCGAGTCTTCACTTTTATTCTAGAGCTAAAGTCGAGCACGAATGCCCAAATGCAAATGAACACCTTGAGTGGACAGCTCAACAGCCATCTTTTTTCCCCTTAAAACCCCTGTATACCAAACTTAGTAGAGGGTCCTTTGTCGTTTTGCAGGCAATATACCAATGGATTTTTTGCACGCCTTAGCAATTGAGAAGCAGGTGAGGTTTGTGGAGGTCCAGTGGTCTGGGAGAAGGCCTAAAAACTAGCCATATTGCACGATAGTTACACCCGGCTTCAAAACGAAGTTCAGTTTTGGAATTATGTAGTCACAGCTACATTTGGCACACCCAAATACTTTTCCATAACTATATGGCAGCAGAAAATTGTCCAGTTGACAAAAACGAGTCGCCGACTATTTTCAACACACTCTGTAAACAGATTATTTGGCTTTAAACCGAAGATTACGTCCAACACCACGTAGAGGTGATACGTTGAATGGTAGCTAAACACGGTTCTGCCAGTCTTTGTTCACTCTCTCGGCACCTGCGATTGACTTGCTTCCCAAGTGCAGTCCACCAATGAGTATCCCATTAAGTAATACCGTTCTAGCCACTGCAGTTAGGCTTCAATGTGCATTAGACTTCGTGTTTTGCATATCATTTCCTGCATGCATTGAGCTCGTTGGTCGTCCATTTAACTTATTCCTCCACATTGAGTCCTTATGACATCTTACTATCCAGTATCACTTCTAAGTGCTTTGCATATTCTTTTAGTAACAGATTGGGGTTATGCAATCTTGGTGTGACTCGTAGACCAATCTTAGTGCCCTAATAAAAATAATTAAAGTCTGCTTTTTCAGAGTTCACGCTTAGTCCCGCTTTGCTCGCCCATTGGTTTATCCTATATATATCTGAACATATTGTCCTGTGTTTTAGGAGAGTAGATGCCCAGTTTATAATCGGTGGGACATTTTTAGTTCATGCTACGCTTTCAATGATTGCCTCCGTGGCTAAAATATTAAAAGCGCCCGGGAAAGCTCTCATTGCAAATTAACCGAGTTAAATACCCTGTTTCACGATGTTGAACGAAAACCTATACGAAAGAAAGCTAGTCACTCACTTTCGAGTCAATTTGGGTTTCACTATTTCAACAGCTTTCGTTCGCCTTTACTTACGGGCTTGTTATTGACAGAGAAAAATAAAAATAATAAAATGCTTACATACTTTGGGGCATATGCATAAATAATTTTTAAATTTGCAATAGGTTTGTTAAACGAAATTTTTATTAAAATCAATACTTCAAATCTATTTTAAATTTAAAAATTTGTTTTTCCCTTTAACGTGTAGATTAAAAATTATTAATTTTTGTTTTGCTATAAGTTTTGTAAAAGTGTCTTTTTACGTAACAAATATTTTTGCCTCCCAACGATAGGCACTTACTTTCATAATTAGTCAAATTTTAATACATAAAGCAGTGATGCTATCATTCTTAAATTGTAAAGCACTAAGAGACAGGAAAAACATAATTTTCAATAATGTGTAAATTTTTTAATGTTAAAATTAACATAAGATAATTGAAGAATTAAAACTAAACATTAATCTCTTCCGTTGAATATCTTTTTAATATTGATTTAATCTCTAAATATTTTCTACTTATATACTAAATTTGAGTGAGCATTCCTGCAGATAAAGGAACACCCAAGTTTTATGACTTAACACTACGGCTAAGTAAGGGCGATAAGAAAAGAATACAATTTTAGGTTTATTTACTTTTTACTTATTGATAAGTATTTATCACCCTTACATCCTTATCTTTAGTCCTTAAAATAACACATTTAAAATAATTTTCTATAAACAAAGGACTATTTAAATGTTTATCACCTAACTAATTATAAAATAAATATAACGAACCATTTCCTTATCTATTTGTTTCTTGCTTACTTTTGTTTCGTAAAACTAAACTCCCTAAATAAATAAACCCATTTACAAAGCAAATATTTAAAGAATTGGCAAATGGTTCGTTATCATGTTCATATTTGAACATTCTGCCGAGCATTAAGGGGCACAGGAGGGGTAAAATCTATTTTAACTACGGTTTCTTTATGGCTGCAGCATTTATACTTAATATAAATTGAAATTACAATTATTAAAATAATAACAACTAACATTAATGACACGTGTCCCGTTACATGATGAAAATTCAGTTTCATTAGCTCAGTTTTGCTGTCCTTCATGACCTCTATATCTTCTTGAATTCTCGCAATATCCTGGGCATTGTTAACAACTGCTACATCAAACGGTTTTACTAGCTTGGCTTTTACCTGCTCATATCCTAGGCCCCATGATGACATTTGAATCGATGATGTCTTCTTTGTTGTGAACTGTTGAGATGATGGTAGAGTAACTCCTTCGTATACTGCAGAGCATCCGGCTGGTAAATAATTAATTGTTTTTTTTTTTTGCAACACAGTTTTTAACGTTGATTTGAACTAGGCATTTACATTCACATCTTAACAACAGATATTATATTGCTAAAAGCTTTAATATGCATTGAAGCTGATTTTTGTTTAGCAAACGCACGATGAGCTGCCGATACTGGTTCACTAATAACACTACCACCGTCCATAATGTTGATTTAATGCGATCTGATGATTGTATTAGCCTCTTATCAGACCGGTATGGTTGAAAACCACTTCTGGCCAAGAGCTCTAAGCGTAAGTTCAAACTAGTTTGAGAACTAAGGCGGGCTATCTTCTCAGCTGGCTGAGGTGAATGTGCTGAACGCTTCTTTTCAGCTGACAAACGTTCTTCACTGTTTACTTCCAGGGCTAATGATGAACTTCCAATACGTTTATTTGTCACTGAAGTTTTTCTATTTACGTTTTTATTGGACGTAATAAAAACCCTTGTACTAGGGCCACCTGCACTACTAGGTGCTGCGACACTGCGTTCGTTTCGTTCGTTTCGTTCGCTTAACGAAATCTTCTCCATTTTTTTGATATCGGCTTGCTTTGCATCATTAAGCAAAGCTGATACCAATGGTCCACTGGCTTGTGTTGTTGTACTACTTAAAGCTGCTGGTACACCGGCCAATCGCTGCTGAACTTGTGTAGTAGTTGCAAAAGCGTGTTTATGTGCTTGATGCGGCTGCTGAACCAAATACGATGAATAAGCGCCAGAGGGATTACTATTTAATATACAATTTAAATTTGGCGCAGAGGCTTGAGCTTGCACATTTACTGAGGTCGCAGGCGAAGCGCACGTAAAATGTACGTGGTATGGTGATGTCACTACTAGTGTGGGACTGGTAGCTGGTCTTTTTTGTGTAACTTTTGGTGGCACTTTATTAAGTCCAGTAACAATCCATTCCAGTTTGGTCGCTTGAGCCAACAAATTGCCTTTTTTGCATACCCCTTCTTGTATGATGCTGCTGTATTCTGATTTTTTAGCGTTTGGTTTTTGATGAGTCGCATCCATGCTTTCCACAATTAACTCTAACATTTCGTAATAGCAAGTTTCGGCTTCGAGCATTTGTTCATCTGCCTCTTTGCGATCTTCTGAACTTTGTAGTTCTTCATATTTTTTCTTCAATTGCCCATACTTGTCTTCCAAAAATTGCTTTTTAATTGGAAGTACGCTGATGGACACATTGTTGATATTAACTTCTAAATTTGAACACCATTGTTCAAAAAAGTTTTTTAATTTATAGAAATTTTCCATCAAAGGAGTTTTCCTAACAAATTCTTCTACTTTGTTATTTCCTTTTGACGTTTGGCCACTTTCTTCCATTGCTAGCTGATCTTTCTCCTCTTCTTCGCTGATGAAATTTCTAACTTCTTGAATTATATTTTTTATACACATGAAATATTCATTTTTGAAGTAATCTTCAGATGTTATTCCGTAGCTCAGCAATGCTTTATGGTTTGCCTCAAATTCTTCTTGGATTTTTTCAAGACGTTTTTTGATTTCTAAAATCTTTATTTGGCGAGTTGGCCGGTGGGTTAGTTTGTTTTGGATGCAAACTACTTCGTTACCAATCTCCTTTTGCCTTTCAAAAAGCTTCGCTCTATTTGCCATATTGTATGGATTGTTATTTGTTGTTTAATTAAATCTCTGTTATAGCCGAGACTTACGCTTTTTGATATTTAATTTTTGCACTATTTTTCACCAGTTACTAACTAAATCTCTGTTTTAGCCGAGATTAACGCTTTATAATAAATTTGTAAACTGATTTGTCACTAGTTTTTTAAAGTTTCGAAGGACCAAATGAAGAATTAAAAACTAAACATTATTTCTTCCGTTGAATATCTTTTTAATATTAATTTAATTTCTAAATATTTTCTACTTATATACCAAATTTGAGTGAGCATTCCTGCAGATAAAGGAACACCCAAGTTTTATGACTTAACACTACGGCTAAGTAAGGGCGATAAGAAAAGAATACAATTTTAGGTTTATTTACTTTTTACTTATTGATAAGTATTTATCACCCTTACATCCTTATCTTTAGTCCTTAAAATAACACATTTAAAATAATTTTCTATAAACAAAGGACTATTTAAATGTTTATCACCTAACTAATTATAAAATAAATATAACGAACCATTTCCTTATCTATTTGTTTCTTGCTTACTTTTGTTTCGTAAAACTAAACTCCCTAAATAAATAAACCCATTTACAAAGCAAATATTTAAAGAATTGGCAAATGGTTCGTTATCATGTTCATATTTGAACAATAATATTAACAAGTCCTAGGTTTTTGGGATATTAATACCATGGCTTAGCTACAAAAATGTCGCATTCAGTACTTCATTTTTATAGGAACTTATTACTTATACGAAAAAATTTATTATTAAGGGGACTTCTTTCTTAAGTATCATAAGATTCAACAAAGATGAATTCCGCATTTCCTACTAAAGGTAAATCATTCTATAAAAATATAAGTTTCATTTTGCATATTTTTAAATAAATGTTTTTAAGACAAGCAAAATCTTTTGATATGTTTTGTTTTTATAATCAAAGAAGTAATTTTTTTAAATTTTTTATGTATTTATAACCAGAATTTTGGATTATTGTTTTTTTAAACATATTATTTTACAAAATATACACATAGCTATGCAATTATGACGATATATAGAAAAAATTTGTCATTCATTTATCCTATAATTTTTTATGGTTTTAATTCATTTATAAAATATAAATATATTAGAATTTATCTATGAACTATATGCCCAATATAGTTTTATAAGCGTAAAATTCTGTAAAAACCCACATTAAGAAGTGCATTGATTTTTGGTTAATTTTGAAAAAGGGGAAAATAATATATTTAATAAGAACAATAAAATAAAAGTGCAATGTAAACATTATCAAAATAATTTTGCAAATTATCTTGAGATCATATATGCACAACATTAGTTTACAATCGTATGTTTCTAACGGTACTTCATGAATATGTATTTAGCCCGCCCGCAACAATCACACCAGATAATCAGGAAACAAAAATACAAGAAAAGAAATGCAATCAGTTAATTTTTTGTAAAATTGAATGGTAATTTGCTATTTTTGTTTATTTACTCCTACAAGTGGCTTTAAATTAGTTAAAAATTCGGCGTAATTGACATCACTGAAAACAATTCATAATTAAAATTTACAAAATTTTGTAGATTGTTTTTGAAAATCAAAGTTCGTTTAATTTTTGCTTTAAAAAATATGATATTTTAATCAATAGCCCTTTAGAACATATTTTACTTTAATTTTGTGGCATTTTAATACAGAGTGGACTTCAATTTACAATAAAAACTGCAAATTTTAATGCCACTCGAAAGCAAAATTCCAAGTGACTGATTTTGACATTTACGTTCGCATATTTAGCTTGCGTTCGACATAGGGAAACCTAATTTTGTATGAAAACGCTTACGTTTTCGTTCGACTTGTCTTTCGAGTAAACGTTCGCTTACAGTATACTTTAGTGAAACCCAAATAAGTTTTCTTTCGCCTAGAATGCGAACGAAAGCATTCTTTCGACATCGTGAAACAGGCTAAAAAGCTTTTTTAATCCGCAATACGACTAGGTGAAGTGGCTCTTAAACTAATTTTTTCTTCATATATTCCTCCTGATGGTCACAAAACTTACAATGAGAGATGTTATCCATGATGAAAAACTGGAAAATTCTTTCCAGGATATAGCCACGTAACTCCATCTCAGACGTTCTCTGAAGATCACAACCAACCAAAAAATAACTCGGTCCTTGCCGTGTTGAATCACTGCTGGAAGGATCCCGTCCGGCCGTTAAAAACCTACAACTTCAATATTAATAATAATATATTACAGGTTAATCTAATTAAATAGTAAAGAAAAACTTTTAATTAAAAAGTCAAAATTTAATGAAATCTTATATTCCGATAAAAATTTCTGATAATTGTTTCTTTACATATAAATGAAAACAGCGAACACTCATATAAACTGCAATGAAACTACAGGTGACTTCAGGAGAGGCTATGTATTTATGCTCAACTGTAGAAATTTTGCACTTAAAACCGATACATAAGCAAATCAGTATCACTAATAGAAAGATATAAAGTGTAGTACAATAAATATTGTTAAAAGTCAAATTCTCCTTCTTTTCCTATTGCTCTTTCAACAGAACTTACAAACAAAATACTAATAAAAGGCAACAGGCTAGAGATACTCCCAAAGTGTCCTGCTTTTAATAACACGTATACACAATCGAACATTTATGCATAAAAAAACAGCAACAACAATACCACTCACTTAAGTATAAAAGAAACCAAAATATATGCAAATGTAAGACATCAAAGAAGATCGATTTTTTTTAATCAACTACGAAGAAGCAGTAGAAACAAATAGAAGTGGCAAGTAGTAAAAATAAAAGACACAAAGACATGCTCAATTGAACATAAAGATTACAACAGCTATAGAAATCTTTGCAGCAGCTCACTTACTTTGTCCTGTTAGCAAAAAAAGAAAAAAATCAAAGGCAAATGAATAGAACGAACAAAATGAGGATTCAATTGAAAATCACGTTAAAATGTACTAAATTCTAATGCTAACATTTGACCATTTTAATTTAGTTTTGTGAACGACTTAAAAAATTATATATGAATGCTGAAACCGAATTTTGTTGTACCTTACAATAAAAGTACAAAATCAAAACGAAAAAAGCAGTTTTAGTTGTGATAAATTAAACCTCGGTCAATCGAGGTATTTGCTGTATTTTGGCCAAGCTTTTTAGATTAAAACTATAAAGTTTCGTCTGTCCTCTCTTTTTTCGTATGTTTCATACTAATTTATAGAACAAAGGTTATGCAAAAATTATTAGTTTTAATTATGCATATATTTTAATAATCAGCACATCCCCAAAATTATCCTATACATTTACTATTTTTCGTAAGCACTAGGAAAAGAGACTATGGGGATAAAGATAGTGTTTCTGAACATTTGACTTCAATTTTTTGGTTATAAAATGCTCATTAAATAACTTAGGAAATCTACTCAGTTCTTTTAGCAGTCCTAACAGAAATATTAAGTTTTTTCCTATACAGACAACAACAATTTTTGATAATTATTACTTACAAGCCAAAAAACGTAGTATTGAGCAAAAAAATGTTTCTGATAAAAAAATTTTTTAAAAGCAAAAATTATTTAAGCAGCCATTTTGTCATTATGCTGAAAAAAAAATTTAGAAAAAGTTTACGGTACATTTGGTTCCAAACTTTGGCTAATGTGCACTTACTGTACTGAAATAAGTAAATTATCGCCTACTGTGACAAGAAACGTCATATTTTACACAATTCAAATTTTTAGATGTCATAAAGGGGTTTGATAATTAAGTTCCTGGTTTTGAAAAAAAATGTACAGCAAACTGCTTTTAAATCTACTTGAATAGCAAGGTATGTAATTCTCTTACTTTTTAAGGTCCTGGCTAACTTGTAAAAAAGATTTTTAAGTTTGGAAAGGATATTTTAAAGGTGGTGTTTTACGGACCTTTAAATATTTCACCGAATAAATTTAATTTGTTTAAGAAATTGCTAAAAAGCATGATGACTTCCACTATGAATTAGAAAAATTACGTTTTTAACTGCCAACTTAGCTCTAGGAGGTAATATAGTAGCACTAAGCAAACCTACTGATGGTACAGGTTATAAGATGTTTCTCAAGGTTGCGATTTATTATAGCAGGAAAACCTGTTTACCAAACTTCTGGGTTGTGTTGCTTTTATCCGCCCTTGTCCATTCGTTCAAATTTTTAAGTCCGTTGGACATGCTTTTCAAATGTCCTCTTTTTCTCTCTGCTTTAGAGCTATTCGTACAAAAATATGTTTCTTTCTTTTCTGCCTCAGTGTCCGCTTCAGCCAGGACTATTAGTCTGGTACCAGTGCATATCCGTTAGCCTTGGCCTTAACTAAGGGAATTGGTTTGGTAGGTGGTCCAAGCAGCCGTTAAAGGAAAGGATACAGCTCACTAGGTTTCACTTAATTCGGTTCCTTTGTGTAACCTGGAGAGGCAGATAGATAAAGTGGAAATAAAAAGAAGAAAGAAATTTAGAGAAGGATAAGAAAGATAAAAAGGAAGAATGAAGCATACTCTGGTGGGAATCGAACCCACAACCCCCAGACTGGTAAACTTGTGCACTTACCACTGGTCTATCGGGGCACCCTGACTAAGGGAATACGACTGGGTAATTTAACTTTCTCTGGAGTGTTTATAAAATGCTCTCTAGTTAGTGTAATATACCTCCTCAATCTTTTTTCATGAGACGTGTAAGTATTTCTTTGAAAAGCAGTATTGAAAATCATCTTCATTACGTCCTCTTTGCTCTGCTGACTCAGAAGCTCCATGAGCATTGAACCATTTGTAGGGCTCTGGGCTTTTACTTCCTGTTCATTAATGTATTTGAATATATATATACGTAAGAGTGATGGAATAATTTATTTCGTATAAAAAATAAAATATTTGATATGTGAGTTCTAGATGAAATTAAAAATTTATCTGAGTTAGATTTCTTGTAAGGAACTTTGCTTAAGTAAAATATTTACTCTGTACTTCAATATGTGTTTGAAAAATTTTTTTTTTTAATTTTAAAGGAAAGGTTCTCAGATTGTACTATTTTGCATATTCGTTAAAATTCTAGAAGGGTATTCATAGCTGTTGAAAAGTTCATTATTTTAACATAATCGATAACATTTGCAGGTATAATTTATTTTGGAAACTATTTTTTCCAGTAACTTCGAGTGCTTACTACGAGTGTAGGCTGCATAACAATAAATTTAGCTTAATTTGTAAGCTTGGCAAGTTTTTAGCTAATTTTTTTATTTTTATTGTGTACGTTACTAAACAAAAACCTAAAGTTTTTATAGAAAAATTCCTTTTTCGAGTCTACAAAGATCTGAAATGTTTCAACTACTTTGCTCCTTTGAAATTTTTTTAATTACGTCTCATATCTCTTGAAAAACTTTATACACCAACTTTTGACTACTTACTGCAGGATGTTTAAAAACGTCGTTCTACTTGTTGCTCTGTTTAATCGAATTAGAAGACATTTATGACTTTGGCGACAGCATGAAGTCCAACAACACGGTTGACGATCATAAAAACAATGTTCAGCACTGTTTGGTTTTATATTTAAAAAAACATAAGTTTTTTTAGTTTTCTTTTACTAACGTAAAGCAGTCAACTACATTGAGCTAAAATGTTATCAGTTTAATTTACTTTTAACTAAAAACTGTTTATGCATGTTTACACTTATGCGCAAGTGTATGTGTATTCGTGTGGGCCAAAGATTGCAAAAGAGTTTGTTTAGTAGTAAATGATGCTGACACTATATTCTTTTATCAACTAAACACTATATAGTCTGTCTACTCTTGCTATTCTCCAGTATTTTTTTTTCTAAAATTTTACGTCTTGCTAGCAAGTGTACAGTGGGCTTAAAATCTATAAACGCCATGTACTTTCTTGTATAAGCTAAGGTTGTTCAAAAAATTCCTTTCAGCCCACTTTTATTTTCTTTTATCCTCGTGCTGTTGAGATTTAGTATTTTATGACATTTATATGTTTGTAAGTTTGTGTGTGTGCGTATGCTTCTGCCATTTAAAAAAATCGTTTTTATCAACTTACGTTTAGTTAAAAGCGTGTTAAATTATAATAAAATGTAATGAACTCCTCTCTTTTTACTAGTTCTTTTGCTCTTGACTTACGACATAAAGAGATGTGTTGATAGAGTTCTTGTTTTTCGTATTGATGTCGTTTCTTTTGTTTTCGAAAAGGCAGTCAATGTAAATGATAGCGTTTTAACTAAATGTTTTTTAATAAAATAAAAGCAAAACTTTTTATACTCTCTATACGTCTGTGTAAATATAAATTCATTTAGACATTTGTATGTCGTTTATGACGCAGAAAAGACTTAAAAGTTAAACACACATTTTCATGTGCAATAACTGCTGTAACATATGCATTTATCCCTTTTGATGTTTAATTGAATCAAGAAAAAGCAATATCATAGAATTCGCATAAATATTATGGGATTTTAAATGTAGTGTATTAAAGCCAAGAAAAAACTTCTGACTTACACTCAAAAATTTATGTATTTATAAGCTTTAGATAAAAATCTTGATGCCAAATTAGATTTTGGGCAAATCAATCGTGACAGGTGTGACTTTTTGCTCACATTTTGTCTTATAACTCAATCAATTAAACAATTTGGTTTGAAAAGGGCTATGATTTCCAAGAATGGTATGTTTGTTTTTAATTGATTAATAGTAAATAGACACTGCAACTATATAATATCTAATCGAAATAATTGCTTGAAGTCTGTGACGGGCATGACCTTACAAATGGGAATTTTAAAGATCGAGCTGTTTAAATATTTTTTAAAAACGGTCAACTTATTTT
Organism: Melanophora roralis; assembly: GCA_963583895.1. Classification (NCBI taxonomy): domain Eukaryota; kingdom Metazoa; phylum Arthropoda; class Insecta; order Diptera; family Rhinophoridae; genus Melanophora; species Melanophora roralis. The sequence continues at coordinate 41,890,880 of OY757190.1, forward strand.
TTTAACAGTAACTTAAAGGGGTTTTTCGAGTTTGAATTATTATTTCTACAAAAAACTATTTTTTCCTAAAAAAACCTGGTGTGACATTTTCATCAAAGCGTAAAAAAGAAAAGCTGATTGATTAGTAAGTGGTCGTTTAAAACTCTTGCAAAACAAATAAAAATAAATACATTTTACAGATTTTTTTTTATTAAAGGAAAATTTTTTACATAGAACTAACCTTTTGTTACAAATAAAAGGATTATTTAGTTAAGAAAACTTGGTTTATTTAATTTATATTGTTTTTAAGCTCTAATGGTGGCTTCGTTTCTCGAAAAAAAATTAAACATTTTTTGCCCTTTTAAAAAATACAATTTCGTGTTCTTTTAACAAAAAAAAGTTGAATTTTTTAGGGATAGTGTTTTTTTTTTCTTAAAATTCTTTCTTATTGATGGCAATACACATCATTTCACAGCATTTTCACAGCATTTGAAATACATATGTGGACTTTTAAATAAAAACATATTTTAGAAACGAAAACGCCATAAGTATCTCTTTTAATTAAAAAAAAAAAGATTATCGATTTTTATAACTAAATAATTTTTCATTAAGGGGATTCACAAGGTGTTCTATTTGTCCTATTGTTATATGGTCATAAAATTTCCACAATGGTTTAAAAACATTTGCCAACTATTGGACACTCGGCGCAGGTGTATTTGAAATTGTTGTGACAATTTAATAAGCATATTAAACGACGCAGTATTTTTTAAGAACAATTTTTGTACAAAAGAAAAAAAACCATTGTGAAATTTTGTAAAAATATGATAATAGGACATAATAGGACACCTTGTGAAACCCCTAATTCTTTTATTTTTATATTTTTTGAGTATACTTTTATATAGTCAATTACCTATTACTCGTACATGCATAAATATTAAGTCATGCATTTATTTAATACGTCTTTCAATATGTGTTGCACTAATACTTATACTTTAAGAAAATTACCAAACAGGAGTTATTTTTGCTCTTGTGAATTTTTAAATCCACATTCAGTTTGATTTTTTTTATCAGGCAAATATGTGTGTATTAAGGGTTTATTTACTGTAAATGTTAATACAATTTGGTATGTATGCAGACAAGTTTCATAAAATAGGAATTAAATGGTATTTAATATTCATTCTCTTACCTAGCAATTGAGAAAATACCAGATATTAGATAACTCAATCATATTTAAATAACATCTCAATGTAGTAAATTATCACGCAATTATATGTATTGAAAACTTAAAAGAAGCCGACTTTAAGTAGATTAGGTTGGGTTGATGGGCAGACCACAAGTATTACTAGGGGAAGTCTAAAAGTAATCAAAATATTTAGTGAATATTGTACATTTTCCAAAATTATAAAAGGGAGAAAAATTAAATTTAAATAAAAGAGATAATAGTGAGAGTTAACCTAGTGCAGATATGTAGGCATTCTTTACAAATAAATTTTTTCAGAAATCTAATAAATTCTAATGAAATCTAATAAATCAGTAAAACATTTAACTGAATCAATAATTTGTTTATCTCAAATCGGTCTTATAAACAAAATTGTTAAATCAGATACACAATTTTTTTAGATTTCTTAAAATATTTATTTGGAATAAATGCCTCTTTTCAGTAAAAAAATTATTGCTTTTCACAAAGCCAAAAAAACACATGGCTTTGTAATGAGTTAAAATCCAAAAAAACTCTTACTCATAATCATTTCAACCCATTACTTTAACATGTCGAGGACACTGAAGCTAAGTACTTTCCGTGATCGCTTACAAAGAGGGAATTAAAGAAGTACTTACTATTCTCGCTTGCAAAGAGGCACTTATATAAGCTTTTACTTTATTGGCATTAAAATAACCTTTTACTGGGGACACCAGTTACTCATTGTTGCATTTAAAGTTTTTTTCCTTGATGTTTTCGTTTAAACTGGTATAAGGTATTAATTAAGAATAAGTTAAAAATTGTCAAATTGAAACAATCTGCCTAAATTTTAGATAAGAAATAACACAATGTCTAACAACTTTTAAGTAATACAGACGGTATGTAATAGTAGTTGAAAAGTAAAAAATTTTGTAATGCATAATCACTTCCAAGTTTTTGCGGGAAAATTAATATTTGATTATTTTTTTATTTTGTTTGATATAAAAATAAGATATCAATTTTATTGGGATCATATAAAATATTGCCTGAAAATAATTATAATTTAAAAAAAATATTTTTGAAGATATAATTTTGTTTTTTCTGTGTATGTGCTGTGGATATAAAAATAATTATTATTATATCAACATAAAAACAAAGTGCCTAGTTGGTACTGCGTTTGTGTTGCAGACCGGAGAGTCCCTCTGTTGTTCAAAAAATTAGTAACCATTTTAGAATTGATACCGCCTAAATCAATCTGTTTAAGCTTACATCAAGTACCGTTTCAAAATTCGAATAATCCTTTTTTGGCTTAAGTGTGACTTAAAGTAATAAATGTGAAATTGATAAATCTTACTTGGTTTCTTACTTGGTTTTAAGAAATCCGTACTGACCGTTTTGACACAGCTTCAGCTTGATCTAAGTGAAGATTACTTGGTTTATTCCTTGTGTGTATTTTCTATAAGATCTTTCAGGCATGAGTATCTCCATTCCAAATAAATCCAAGAAATAGTGATTATAAGTCGGATCCTTTGGGAATGTTAAGAAGTTTTTTATATCTCCCTTATTAATCCATGTTTGTCTTTTACGTCAAAGCACTCATGGTCAGTGCACTAAACAAAACAGTGCTAAGACAAAAGGTTTAATAACTTCTTCAGCCATATAAGGAAGTGATTCAGAGAGCAACCGTTTTAACCGTATTAACATATCTTAACCCATTCTTTAAAAAGAAATAGAAATAATTGGTGTTTTAGAATGGAAAGAAAATTTATTGCGTTGAACTAAAGAAACAACATGGTTGTTTTATTAAATTTCTTGCTTTAAGAATAGTTTTTTGCTCTTTTATTGTATAAATTTTGATCCATTCTTTTAATTTTAAAAATGAGCCAATGTTGGCTTGGACCCTGCGCCAAAAAAAAAAACTATCTCTAAAAAATCTAAGTTCGAGATTCACCGTAAATTAAATCAATAAGCTCATTCTAATTTTAAAGTCAAATAAAGCATGTCCGTCTACGACATTTTTTAGTAAAAAAAATTATCAAACATTTTTCCGATAAAATTTTGACATACGCATTTTTGTTCGTAAGTCCCAACTCATAATATTTATAAAAGAATACCAAAACAGGTTTATACGATATCGAATTCAGTCGGATTGGCGATGCAGGTTCTGTTGGTAAAGTAACCGTTAGAAGATTTCAATATGCGGGGATAGCAGGGTAAGAGATCGGGCTTTAGATGTTGCGAGTTTATGTTTTTTTATTTGTTAGGTTGTTTTAATAATATTTGGAAGTTTAAACAGTGCTTTTTTAAATTAAAGGATGACTCAGCCGAATTTGCTGTAAAAAGCAGTCAGAAGAAGTAGCTGTTAAAAAGAACCAGTAAAATCTGCTGTTTGAAACAGTCAGCCGAAGCCACTGTGTAAAATAGTTAACCAAATTTACTAAGAGAAACAGTTGCCAAAAACGCGACGAGAAACGGAAAGTCGTCTCCCAATCGTTCCTTTATTCCCTACACAGAAAAAATGGCAAGAGATATCAACTAATCGTAAAAAATTAGTTGACTAATTATTAAAGTTATTAATAGTTTTTGTGTTGAACCAGTTGTACTTGAATGTATTTGACTGGTTTTTACAATTTTTAAAAATTAGTCTAAGACGGTGCCCAACAAAATAATTTATAGCATTTAGAACTTTAGTTGTAAGTGCCAATTTAATAATGAATTAAATGTATTTATGATTTGGTTGTTAATGCGACACTTAAAAATGTCCTCTCGGAAAAACCATTTTGGACAACGATTGCCACGAATATTAGTCTATTTTAACACAATTTTGCGTATATTTAGGATCTAGTAATTTAAACATTCGTCTAGAAGCCATTAATAAGTGTACACATTTTTATTAAAATCGGCGCAGTAGAAGCACCTGTGTTTAAATTTTAGTTTTGGTGGACGTAGCACCACCTTTTTTTTCTTCAAATGCACCTTATTAATGGGCAAAAAAATCTCGAAAAAATTTCATAATTTAAGAACCAGTATTTAAAGGTTAATTTTTTAAAGGCATAGCTTCGACTCCTTTTTAGTTTGACATTTAAGGCCTTTTATATATATATGTCTAAAAAGTATGATTCAAACTGGTTCTTTTTGAAAAAACAACTATAGCTCTTAGCACACTCCATCAAAAGATATCCCTATTTTCCAAATTTTATGAAAATCAGTCAGCCGCTTAGGCTGACATATAGGTACCAATATGGAACAAAACTAGCTTGTGAATAATATAGCACATTTTTATATCAAATAGTTTTTAAGGTGTATAAACTATATTTTGTTAATCATTTTCAGAAGCATTTTGTCTAAACTTTTAAAAATTCATTAATGCAATTTTAATTTTTCTCCTTCAATGCATGTTACACATTAAAATCTCAAAAGCTTTATTTAAAATTAAAATTTTAACATCCCATTGAGGCAGTTTTTAAAGTAATAAAATATAAATTTTCAAAACACAAAAACTAAAAAAACTTTTTATTTACTTTTTGATGTAATATTAAATAGAATTTAATTATATTAAACTCTTAAATTTAATTTTATTTGGCTTTCAAGCACTGAAATAAAAAAATATTAAAAAATATTAAAAACAATAGCCGTTGAACATAACACAGTAACAAAGGACTTGTATGGGTGTTAGAAAGTGTATAAATCTGGTACATAAAGTGCACAAAAACATTATTTTAAAAGCTTTTTCGGTCCTTTAGCTGCCTGTAGTGGCAACAAAATTATATGACTTTAATTTAATTATTTGCTTTTAATTTCACAGCTCAGAAGAGAAGTGAAAAGCAAAAATATAAAACGGAGAAGAGCAGAAATAAAATTCTAAATATTTCTCTTGGCAATGCTGTTACTTTTATGCCCTACAGTATAAGTAAATGCTGGGATGGGCTTTTAAAAAACTTATGATTAAACTAAAAAGGGGTTTTTTATAAAATTTTAATTAAGTGTTAAATATCAAATTATTTATTTGGTTTATTTATTTTATCATGAACAAATAAGATATATTTTCAAGTGTTTGAACATTCCACTTAACACTTTTTTAATTACTTTAATATATTTAAACATAAGTGTGTTGCCATAACTGAAATGTTTAAAATTTTACAACAAAACAAATCAACTTCAGGATGCAAAATATAACTTTTTAACAAATTTATTGGAAAAATGACTGCAACTAGGCAAAACTTCTTTCAAAAACGAAGGATATTTCAATATTGAAGTAAATAGATTAGGGTTCCTACTTACACTTTGTTTTGTGGCAAACGAAGTCACAAAATAAATATGCCCTTCATTTTATTTTATTTTTTAGCTTTTTTTTGTGATGGTTGTAAAAATATGCACAATAAAATGACTACAGGAGCTCTTGTTAGCCACTTGTAAAAATATTTGTAATAAAAACTGCTTATAATTTTCACCTCTTTTGTTAACATGTACATTTAGTCTTTATACTTTTTTACGTTTTCTTTTGTGCTGTTTAAAATGAATGTAGTAATAAACTCCTTTAAAAAAATAGAAAAAGAAACGCAAGGAAGGTTAAAAATTATATAATTTCTTTTTTCATGTAGTTTTTCACACAATTGCCTTTTTAAAAATTAGCGAATGGAAATAGTGATTGTCCTTATAAGAGAATGTAGGACAAAATGTTAACATGGATTTTGAAATGAAAAAAGTAATACTTTTTTTAAAAATTTTGAATTTATCATTTTTTTTTAAAGTAGATAATGGTTTTTTATTAAAAACCTGTAAGACATATGAGCCGGTTATTTTGAAAGTGTCATAAGTCACTTTTTCAAAACAATCGAGTTAATGGCAACACTTAATACAATTCAACGGTATCTTTTCATATCTTTCAGTATACGGACTGAAAAAAAGTGACTAATGCCATTTTCAAAATAAACGGCTCATTTACAAATACTTAAGGATGTTTATTTGCAATTATTATGTAATTAATTATTACTTAAATATAAATCTGCATTGATTGTTAAAATGCGAATTGGTTCCAAACTATTATTTAAAGCCCTTAAAAACATCTTTATAAACACTAATACCCACGATATGTACTTAAAGTGCAATTCCTACAAAAAATTTGTTTGTTGGTAGAACATGGGTCAGTTAATTTCTTTTCTTAATGTAGCATTCTTGTTTTTCAACCCTTAATACATCAGTGCACAAGGTCCTCTAAAATGGCCGTATATACCCAGCAAAAACTTTACTGACAATTTTTTTTGTAATGACTTCCTTAATTCATTATTTTGTAGCCTTAATTGCCAATTTTCTTCTATTTGCTATTTAATTTTTAATGACTTATAAAAAACACGTTATGATTTGAAAAGTCATTTAAATTCATGATAATTATTATTATAAATCAATTCTATTCGGATTGCTTCAACAAATCAAGCAGAACAAAACTTGTTGTTCTAATATATTATTTTACATTTAAAAACAAAGTGTCTCGGTGGCCTAGAGGTAGCGCGCTGGTGCTTCACTGCGGAAAGTCCCTGGTTCGAATCTCATCTACGGTAAGTACAAAAAATAAAATTTTTAAATTAATAATATTAAGTATATAAAATAAAAATAAAATGCTAAAAAAAAGTCGTCTGCTTATTTTAAAACTATTTGCGACTATTTATTTTTTAAACTAAATCATTGAAACATTTTTTTTCTCATATTTTTACTATTGAATCTTCGCTAATGCAAACTAACAATAAGTATTCAAATCTTAAAACTAAGTAATTTATATTAGTCCAGTCAGTACCAGACCAAAATTTAAGTTCTCATAACAAAGTAAATTAATTTAAACAGTTTCATCTAAGTTCAACACTGTCATTTCTTTTCAGACGAGTGTGTCCACTATGTTGCAAGATGTTTCGAGCGATTGGATTTGGATGTGTTTCCAGCTTGAAAATAAAAGTACTTATTTTTTGGGGTAGGACTACCAAAATAATATCGGATTCGTTTTGGGACATCGCGAACAAAAATAAGTACGTTTTGCAGTCGAATTGTAATTAGTGCTTTACGATAGTTCTGATTATTTTTCAACTTATTTTGTAAGTAGAGTTTTCTCAAAGTCAGTAAAGCAAAAATTTAAACGAAAAAGGCAATTTCAATCATGTGATTGTCTTCTGTCATAATAATAAGAGTTTAGTTGTATTCCGTTGTGTCTGTTGTACTATTTTTGCAAAATCTAAGTAACGAAAATAATAGAAATCGTCAAACTCGTAGATGGTAAGATAAAGTGCAAAAAAACTATTTTGCACTATTACCAATTTATTTGAATTCATAATTTTTCAATAATGTTCTAGGAGTTGTTTATGTAGTTTTAAACGCAGTTTTTTTTTAATGCCCCTTTTAAGGGACTCCATGCTTATTGGAAAATTTTATTACTATTATTTTGAAAACTTACAGTTACCAAAGTATTGAAACCACTAGATGCCAGCGACGAACTACACCAAACGAATCTGAGTCATGTTCGTATAAACTGTTTAATACAGCATGTTAATATCAACGTTTTGGGATCCAGGAAAACTATTAGCTTCTTTGCAATTTTACATTTTCCGAAATATACTTGTGTCAAAAAATCCAATTTCGGAAAGTCGACCAAAAAAATGCCCCCTCAAACTGCCTAGAAAATTAAAAAAGTGCCAAAAGGAACCAGAGGCTACGCTTTTTCGAAAAACAATTACATGTGGTTCGTTATGGTCAATCGTATACAGGGTGACCATTCGTACTGAATTTATCAGTACATGTACTGATTTTTCACATGGTGTACTGAATAAAAATGTGTGTACTGAAATGTACTGATTTTTCAAAGAGAGTACTGATTGTACTGATTTTAGGGTAATTTTTATTTTTTATATTTTTTTTTTGAAATTGCCAAGATAAATAAAAACTAAAGACTTAGCTAGTCCCGCATTTACATATCAAATCAAAGGATTTTTAACAATATGGATATTTTCGCGACTCCATTTTTAATCGCCTAACGGTTGTTGTATCAACTTATGTTTGGTTCTTATAAAAAATAATCTAACGAGCTATTTTGACGATTTTTTAACAAGTAAATCAACGGCTATGTGTTTTTCTTTGCAGTAATTGGAGGATTATTATTAGGCAATGGTAACATTAAAATCTTTTAAACCAAGCTCTTCAGCAGTATTTTGACATTTGTTAAGCAATGATTGCTTATGTTAACTTAAAATAAATTTTGCCTTATTTTAACTTAGGTTTTGATGAGTTGTGGTTAGAAAAGCATAAAAATTTTATTTATAGTTTTATAAAATAAATAATTTTGCTGTAGTTTCTTTAATAAAAAGTGTATGTAAGATATTTAAGTTTTAAGTGCTATTAACTCAAGAAATTATATTCAAAAACGTGGTCTCCTTTCAGCATTTTTTTTATTTTGAAAAAAAATAAAAAGGAAATGAAATATCCTTACTTCCAAATAAAAAAGAAAAGTATTTGCTGTTACAATAAAATCAAAAAAAAATCCTACTTATTTTCGCTGAAACTGAAGAAGGTTCTTAGTCTTTAAAAACAAAAAAAAATACTATTATGAAAAAACCGCAGTTTGAAATATTAACTATTATGAGGTCTTTAATATTAAATAATACTACGAATTTAGTGAAAAGTAGCTCTTGACAAAAGTCATTAATTAATTTTTTTAGACTTACTAGCATCAAAAACGAAGCAAAGATATAAAGAAAAAGCTTTTGACCCCTAAGCTGACTCCTGGCTTTATCTGGCCTTAATAGAGTTTTTGTTTAAAATTTTTATACTCCAAGCTTTAAGCAAATACCTAAATATATTATTTTCCTATGTTTGATACCTTTGGGTGCAAAATGTTAAATAAAATACCAAAACTATGTTAACATATTTTCAAGACCTATCGAACTCCACTTGAAATATGTTTCTTTATTTATTGGGGTAGAAATTACAATAAGTGCAGTAATTATTTTTCCATTTTTAATAATTATAGAAAAAAATAATGATTTAATTAATGTATTAATTATTTACTAGTCCCAGCACTAGCCGAGTGTAATTCATTTTTGAAATCAGCTATGATTTCTCGTCAGCACTCTTTCTATTCGGTACTACTGTAAGTTACATGTAAATTTGTTCTGCTTAAACATTAGTTTAACTTTTTAAGGATACTTTGCCTTTTCTCTATTAAAGTTTTTTTTGGAAACACAAGGTTCGGTTCTCAAATTTTAAAAAAGTAAAGGAAAAAAACACTTTCTGAATTTCTCCCACTTTGCCAAATTTTATATTGGAAAAGGCACCCGTAGTTTGAATTCTGAATCTTTATCTAAACGCATTTGGGCTGTAAGTTTATAAATAAGTCAGTCAGTCAGTCATTAATGCTTTTTCTTAATACTAGCTTATATATAAATAGAAAATTTACGAAATTTAATTATCGTTCTTGTGTTATAAGACCTTTAGCAACAAGCTTCTTCAGCTTTAATGATCTTTATACCGAAATCGTAAATATTGGAAAAAACCAAAACAAAAAAACAAAAATATTGTTATTTTAATTTGTTTTTCGTGCAATACTAAACAATGTTGTAAGTACTTTTAAGGTTTTCCGTTGTGTTATCAAAAAAATTTTGTAAAAAAATAGTAGATTTTGCTTTCGACATAAAAAATAAAACACATGCAAATAAGAAAATTGTGAGTACCCCGCATTGTATTTCATGGTTAATTTTTTACCGAACTTTTCCAAATTTTTCAGATTTGTTTTTCTTTATATAATTATTATTTGCTTGCTTTTCTTTAGTTTTTTGAACCATTTTTACCTATTTTTTTAGACAAATTTTAAAAAATTTCTTTTACTTGTTTCTCTTATGATAAAATTTTTCTGCCATGCTCTTTAAAGTTATTTTTTTGTTTTCAAATTTACTTTTGGGTTGGTATGTAAAGCATATAAATTTAGTCAAGCATTGTTTTTGTTTTAAATAAGATTACAATTGCTTATACAGTGTGCACTCTTTTATTCTTTTTAACAACTTAAGATATTTTTTTAAGGCATAAAGGCTTTTTGGCATTGCATCATCTTGCGCTAAACTTGACAAAGAAAAACAAACTTTTAAACATTACTTTATGTTTTAATTTTTTTTCAAAACTAACATTTGGATGACATTTATATATCACATGCTTACGCTTGAAGAAGATTAAACAAGAAAAAAATATTAGCATAACTGAAACTTAGTTGGGAAAAAAGTTTTCTTGAGCCCTCAACAGGAAAAATATTACACTACTACTCATTTGGGGGTATAATATGTTTATTAAATTAGTACGAATAATTATTTTTTTAATATAAATCTGCTTTGCTAGTAACAACTTTAGAGATGTCAAAACTTGCTTGCACTTCTGATAATCATGGCGTATAATTAATGTAAAATTAATCATACGCACAGATAAATAAATTTAAGGCGACACTTAAGTGCAAAAAGTTTATGCATCAATGTTTTGATTAAAAATCTATTTTATAAACTTTTAAAAATCAAAAAATAAAATAAGGCCTTTTAAACGTAGTAGGTTTGTACTCTGTTTTATTTATTGTATAATAGTACCTTAAGTTTTTGTTAAACTCCTTAAAAAAAAAATTATCTTGTATTTAGTACCCAGTTTATTTTGTAACGTTAGTTTTATAACAAAATAACTTTACAGCACATTAGTTGCGAAAAAATGTTGTCTTACACAATTTGCCACAAGGCTTTTGAAATAAATGACAGACAGGACAGAAATGTAACAAAACTGCTATGTCATAGAAGTTTTTTTTTCAAAGAAACTTAAATTTTTTCTTTATTTTTGTCTTGAGGTAATGTTTTAATATATCTAATTGCCATAAAACAGAAAACTAAACAAGTTTTATAATACTTTTTTAACTTACGGTGTTGTTTCTACTAAAAATTTAAAAAAAAAAATGCATTAACATATCGCTTGCTCAATATTACAAGGTTGTATGTAAAATCTTTTAAGGCTTTAGGTTAATAACATGCAAGGTTTTGTAACAAATCCTACCTATTGGCCCTGTTCTTTTAGAAAAGTGTGGCTATTTTAATTGCTAGCCGTGCTCAGTCCGGGGTTTGGTTCCCCTTATCTCTCCGCTTTTCCCAGAAAACCGGGGAAGGTTCATTACATAGAAGTAAAATAAAATAAGGATTGCTATCTCAAACACAGACAAAAATATGGACCTGTAGATCACAAAGAAAAGATGGTGGCGATATAAAAACAAGTCTACCCCTGTTTTATCCCACTACTTTGCATGACAGGTAAACAAGGTCCTTATTACTTTTAAAATCTGGTCTACCATTTTTCTTTTCTTTTCATAAAATAAGTTCTTAGTCCTTAAAAGTTCATTTATCCCCCTCTTAAATTAAATTTTGTTACTTTTACTAAATAGTTTTAATATTCAAACTTAACATCGCCTTTGTTGGTTTACTGTAAAAATGCTCAATTTTTAGTGGTGATCTTAAAGTTGGAGAATTTCCCCAGCCACCGCAAGAAAACACTGTTTCATAGTTGTATAACATGCATTGTACATGAGTTAAGTATCAAAGAAGTATAAACCACTGAACGTTTGAGCGTATTATATTCAAGTGACCTTGGTGACGGGGCTACAATGTGTTTTTATTTATGCTTGTTATAAAAAAACACAAGGTTTACCGATTAAACCAAAGTTTCCTTATTAGTCGACAAAACGATGTGCATCAATTTGTCCGTCCTTTTGGCTGGCTAACATTTTAGTACAACTAAAAACAATTTAAAACCCCAATTTAAGTATTTTGTATTAAAAAATATTTGTTTCGTTGTCCAAAAAACTAAAAAAAAATTCCATTACAATATACCTTCCTCAATCAATCACAAAACTTTTAGTCAGGATTATCTCCTCTAAGCTGAATTGCATACTTTAAGGCTTATCTATCTTGAAAAAGTTTTGTCTGTTTCTGTTATTTGGGCAATTTTGTTTTCAACATTAAAAATTTTTGTGAATACAGTACAATACGCATATAAGAAACTCATTTATAAGAAAAGTTTGGCTTTAAGAAACACTTTTCAGGACACCATATACACTTACATATAACTACGTGCTAAATAATCCTTTTATAAGAAACTCGCTTATAAGAAAAACTCTGCTATTAGAAACAAATTTTTATTAAAAATTATATCCTTTTCATAGAAAATTTTATGTGTATAAGCCGTCGAACAAAATAATGTGTATTAATTTTATTTCAAATATGTATTTATCTGCATACTCTTTTCGAAATTAAATTTTTAAATTTTAATTTTTTAAATTTTGTTTTTGACGCATATAAGAAAATATCTTTCCTATATGCGTGTCCTGGTTTCTAGTTGTTGTATTTTCATAGTTTAGCCATTTTCCAAATAATCCTTTTTCTATGTGTTTCTTTCTTTTAGTTTCTAAAATTAGTGCTACTGTTTTTAGAAAAATTTAAAAAGATACTTAAAAGGAATTTTTTAACAGGTAGCAGGCTCTGAACAATTTGATGCCAGACAGTGTTAAACAAAATATCTAAGTGAAGAAAATGTAAAATTATTTCCCCATTTGTTTTTACACTTAAAAACTTACTACAGTAACTGACTGTTAGTTATTTAGAAAGTATTTGAATAAGTTCTTTTTAAATGAAAAAAACAGTTTAATTTCAATATATTTTTTAACTGGTTTGAAGAGTTTTTTAAAATACTGATTTTTAGTTGAAGTTAATTTTGTCACTTATTTTGTTGTAATATTTTACTTTGTTTATTTTGTGTTTTGCTGTAAATAACAGAAAACATAGTTAACTTTAGACGAATATGTAGGTTAATTTTTGGACATCTGAATATAAATGAAATATCTTGTTAATTTTAATGAATATCTTTTTAAAGTAGCCTTTCCAGTTGATTTTACATAAATAATTTTTTGAGTGTATGTTAATGCACGTATAAATGTGTATCAGTAAGCTACCAATGAGCTATGTGGTTATTGGTATATTGAACGCCAATGACATATTTAACTTCAGCATCTTTAATCAACTCAAAGAAATTAATTAAAACGTTTGTTGCCATTTCACACCATAAACGACAGCAAAAGCAAAGGATGGTAATATTTAACACAACACACATACACACACACAACTAACAACTGTCACCTTATGACAATAAAGACAACGGCTACAAAATAATGAAAATGAAAAAATAGAGTGATGTAAACAATTAACGCCCACCCTGAATACAAAAATGTAAACAAATGGTTATACCTATATACACACACATACTTCTGTACGAAAGTTAACAAATATTTATCTACTTTGCCACTTCTCTTCATATTTTTAACAGATGTAAGCAATTGTCCACTTTGTAAGTAAGTTTGTGTATGTGAAGACATACACAACCATACAAGCAAACATATAATGTACATGTTACTAAATAATGAACAAAGTTACAACGACGACAATGCAATAAAAATACAAACGGGCTAACAGATGCCAAAGTTGAAATAAAGAGCGACAACATTTAATAGCAAAAAATTAAATTATTTAACAGAGATACAAACTAACATTAACAACTTAACGCATTATTAAGACTGACAAACGAAACGGCAGATAGAAGTGTAAAATATTGTGGCAGCAGCTGAAATAACAATGCATTCACTGTGACAAATACATGCATACATACATATATACATACATACATACATACATACATACATACATACATACATACGTACATACATACATACATACATACATACATACATACATACATACATACATACATACATACATACATACATATATACATACATACATACATACATACATACATACATACATACATACATACATACATACATACATACATACATACATACATACATACATACATACATACATACATACATACATACATACATACATACATACATACATACATACATACATACATACACACATACATACATACATACATACATACATACATACATACATACATACATACATACATACATACATACATACATACATCCATACATGCATACATACATACATACATACATACATACATACATACATACATACCTACATACATACATCTATGTCTGCTCAAATAGAAAAACAATAAAATAGTAGCGAACATACAGATCCCTTATCCAGGATAAACTGTTGATAACGCCAACACCTATTCAGTAACACACCCCATGTTCTTCCGCTGCTCTTTAAGCAAACAGTGCCCAGCGAAAACAACAAACGGTTTTGCACACAATTTCATTGAATCGACTGAACAAATTAGTTTGGTTACCAGTGATAGGTGTCAATAATGTGGTCAAAAAACAACCATTTATTCGTATGAGTATAGGAATTCTTCTTTTTGCAAAAATTTATTGTGACTAAAGTTCACAAAGCTTTAATATTTAAGTGCAACAAGAGCAGTTTAGGAAATAGGTTGATATGCAGAAACAATACGTGTGGCTAATCCCACGCCAAACAGCCCAAGTTTGAGAAGCTCGCGTTTTTCTTTATTACAATTTACTAATACAGGATATCTGCCGGCATGGTATACTGCTCGGAGGTTTGGCATTAAAAAGTTTTTAACCAGCTGCACAGCGACCGACTGCACAGCTACCAAATGCAAACTCAATGTTGACTGCACGGCGACCGGCTGCACAGGTATACTCATATTCGAGTATGAGTATGAGTATACTCATATTCGAGTATGAGTATTGGTATACTCATATTCGAGTATGAGTATGATTATACTCATATTCGAGTATGAGTATGATTATACTCATATTTGAATGTGGTCCGTATTCAGGCCTATCAGCTTCACTTCCTTTTTCTTCGAAATCATTCCCTACACGATAAATAATGTTTCTTGTTGGCACGTACATTTCACGTACTTTTTCATCGATGATTGAATCCTATAAAATATTTTAATGATTAAAACACGATGGCTTACGATTTTTTTTTCATAATAACTTTGCTACGTCTCTACTTCACGACTGCCAAATATGAACTAATTAGACTAATGTTTACCAAAATGGTGGCAAAAAAAAAATAGTATACCTTGCCGGCGGACACCCTGTATTAAAGATTTTAAAACTTGTTATAGAAGGTCATTATAGTTACGATGCAATAAAATAAAATTTAGAAAAATTTATTGGATTTTCGCTTGCAACTTAAGAATCCACGTTAATTTCTACAACATATTTCAGCCCAAAATCAAAATCTTTTCTTCTTTTTGTCCCTGTTTTTTTAATTGCGGCTTAATGCTCTAAGCGCATCTGGTATTTGCGACAAATTTTTCGTTACAAATGTTCGTCTTAGAAAATAATACACATATTTGTATATGAAAATGCACACCAACAGTGCGTCTACTAAAATTCTAAATGTGCTTCAGTTGACGAATTTACGCATCGAACTTCGCCGTTCGTCCTAAGTGTGCTTAGTGCCTTAGCTGAATAATGCAATAGCAGCCATAGAGTAACCGTTGATCGTCGATTGTTGATGTTTTCTTATAAACTTGTTATTTCATGGCAGCTCCCCCTAAAAATGTAACGGAAAATTATGGTGATGGGATAAGTGACCTGGTTGCAAAACTAAACAAAAATAATTTCTTTTTATTTTGTTTTTGTTAAAATTAAATTCTCTAGTACTTCTGAAAGAATATTTTAAAAAAACTATAAGATTTTAGCAAGTGTCAGGGTCACTAATTTTAGTTTTATCGTTGCATCTGCATATAAAATCGATTCTTTCGGTGTAATACGTCAATCTTTCTTTCTTACGTGCACAAGATTACACGGCTTGGCTTTAGTTGTTGAAAGTTGTAGTCAATCGAATTAAACAATATATTCTACTTTATTTTATTTTTTTCTATACAACATACAGTTAGTAAGTTCATATTACGTGTACAATTAAAGGTATTTTCATCCTATTATGTATTTGAAGCTACTTCTGCTGTATTAAAATGCGTTGTAGACAGTTGCCTTAGCAAATAAAGGTGTGACACCTGTTGCTGATATGACTTTAATACTCATAACATCGAAAAAGTTTCAAATAAAATAAATTCCAAAATATGTTAAGGATACTAACACATTAAAATGGATGCAAGAGTCAAAGGCTACAAGAATATGTTTTTTACATAAAACACTTTTTATGTATGAACATTAGCACTTATAATTAAACATATATTGCCAGCAATAATAAATTATAGACCTTATGTTAGTGTAGTAAAAAAATTGCGGTATTGAATAAAGAATAATCAAAATGTATAATTATGTAGGACATTTATAAATATCCTTTTGTTTTGGTTTTTAATATTATTTGTTTTACGAAAACTTATCGCAAATAAAAAAACAATTAAACTTTTTACATTTTGTAATAAAATCAATTAAGAATTTGTATTTTTAGTTATTAGCAACTTAAAATATATAAATTCTCAAAACATTGCTACAGTGATACCATAAAACTGCAGTTATCTGGAGATATAAGATAGGCGGTGCTGCATGCTTTAAAGGCGATGCCATTTTGCAATCTGCTGATAACATGTCAGAAATTAACACCCATTTCTATACCCTTTACGATTCATTTGCAACTACAAGTATTGCATAAAATATAGATCCTTATAGATAGAGAAGTTGATTACGCCATGTCCATTTGCCTTTCCGTCTGTTATAGTCATATCCGATGGATCCAATTTTGGTGTTAAACTATCAGAAATACCCCTGCAAATATTTGCCTTTTTTTCCTAAATATGTATCTCATTAAAAATGGCCACTGTTGCAACATATCCTTTTAAGTATATTTATTATTATTGAATTTTCCTTTCGATTAACTAAAAAAATTGAAATCATAACACTAAATCTCTTCAACAAGTGTGTTTGGAATGTTGTTAGATATTTTGAGGAATTAAATTAAATTTGCTTTCAGGTTATTTAAATACTTGTCCAAATAACTTAATATTTTACACAAAAATAGTGGGACTTGAAGATCTTTCTGAATGTTGCCGTTTTCAATATATCAAGGCGCGATAATTATTATTCGTTAGACTCTGCTTTGATACCACTGGAATTTTTATGTATTGGAGGTAGATGCAGTGTGTTAATTTTGCATGTAGTTATGAATACTTCCATGTGAGGCGACGATCTAGGTGAATGCCAAGGCATTTAATCTTAAAGTGCTGGTAAGCTACCTCGCTAAAAACAAACATTAGGGAACACGTTTCTTTGAGCATAGTAAGTGCTAAGGGAATGCATTATAGTTCATACACACAAAAAATTATCTAAGAAAACTTTACTTAAATCAAGCCATAGTGGTGTCAAAAGTACGGTGAATACGGTTTTTCTTAAATCAAGTACGAAATTTCCTACTCCAAGTAAAATTTTTCAAGTACTAATTTCTCACTTTTAGCCACAATTAAGCCAAAAAAGGATTGATTTAAGTTCGGAACCGTACTTGATGTAAGCGTGAAAAAGATTGATTTAAGCCGTAAACGGGATTAATTCGAAAATGAAATGTCATTTTTTTGACTTATGGAAAAATAATTTTATAGTTTATTTTTATTTTATAATTAATTTATTTTTAAAAATTTAATTTTTTGTATTTACTGAAGCTGAGATTCGAACCAGTGATTTTTGTACTGCAGCACAAGCGCGTTACCTCTAGGCCACAGAGACACTTTGTTTTCAAATGTAAAATAATATATTAAAACAATAAGCTTTTTCTGCTTAATTTGTTGAATCAATCCGAATAGGCTTGATTTAAGAAAATGTAAGTAAGAATCGTACTTAAAAAGATTTTGGATAAATTCAAGAATAAAATTCTTGATTTTAGAAAGCGAGTTTTCTTTCTGTGTATATAATATTTTATTCCCCCAAAAAATTGCCCATTTCTCTACTTGCAGGATATAAAATAATGTAACTTTTTTGAGGTCTTTTTTGAGGGCTTAGAATCCTAGTATTGGCAGCCAATATCGAAATGATTCTTGTTAGCATTTCTGCTATGTAAAGCAAGTACAGAATTGGCGTTACAAAACCACTTTGAGGTAAGCTAGTCCCTGCTAGGTAATGACAATTAAAACGATGCTTGTTTTTTTTTTTGAACAAAAAATGTCAGCCGGCTATGAACTCTTCTTATTGTTGATGCAGACATATAAGACTGTTAAACTTCACCTTTGCAAGATAGTTTTTCGGTATATATAGCAACAACACGGTAATTTAGTCATGGCAG
Source organism: Melanophora roralis (assembly GCA_963583895.1). Lineage (NCBI taxonomy): Eukaryota > Metazoa > Arthropoda > Insecta > Diptera > Rhinophoridae > Melanophora > Melanophora roralis. The sequence goes on from OY757190.1 coordinate 41,909,294, forward strand.
TACACAAATTGTGAGAAAATATTAAATTTTTCCTCGTTATATTTTGCTCAGTATCTACTAAGACTTAGCAGTGAGGGTTTTGAGATAATTCATTTGAAAGGCCTTACCAAATCCTCCAAATATTTCTTAGATGCTGCTTTCTAACGTCCCCCTGGAAAATTTATAAGTTGCTTTGTTAATGTTTTAGCATATATTTAGGTTTAAGCGATCCGTGATTTTGCCATTTTTTTGAGCTATTTTTTTAAAAACAAAAAATGCTCCAAATGTGTAAAACAAACTCTGTTTTTTTGCGGTATGTGGAAGAAGCATAACTAACTGCGCTATTCATATGTTCATTGGAACCACAGTAATCAATATCTTTCGTTGTTTAAAGCAGTATATCTGGCAGAAGTGGGTGCTGAAATAAATTTTTTATTTCAAGAAAATTCACCAGTCGAAACTAAAGTAAGACTAGGGCAGGTGGTCTGTTATAATATCCAGCGAAGATTGAATTATAAAATATTTCAGGAGATATACTTTAAGTTACTCCAAAATCAATGATTTTGTTTTTGCCAATTGGCAAATAGGTTAAATGTTCAGTTGAAATAATTTTTAGAGTCAATCTAAACAAAAAATCATGCAAAACGCAAACTCTAGAGCTAGTTGGTCTTGTATAAAGTGAGGACCTCAAGATTTATGCAAATTGTTTTATCGATCTATTGTTGTCAAAAATCTAGGCAACTAATTCTCATGTATGGAAAGGTTTTTCAAATTCTATTTTGGAGCTACTTTACTAAGTACATGAACATCCTCGATTCACATAAACATTCTATCCATAATGCAACGAAAGTTGCTGGAAAAAAAAACAAGAGACATGAAAATATTACAAAATAATTATTTGTTTGTTAGTGACAATTTAAAAATTAAGTAGTTGAATTTACAACTAAGTTGCTTAGATGATAACTATTTTGACGTTAATTTTTCTGATTAATTAAACCAACAACAAGCATAACAAATCAGTTCTGAATACAAAATTATGAAAAAAGTATGGAAACGTTTATACCGGTTGCAATAAGAGTTTTCATACATGACATAAATTTTTGTTTCTTTAATATCTCTGCAATATTCTTATTTCTTTTCCATGGACTTATGTCGAAGTTTTCGGTAAATTCTTTTTAACAATCAAACTTTTTCACAAAACCAATAATGAACATTGAGAGAATACTTTATATGCATTACACTCTTTGCCAACAGACGATTGTCAATTAATTTGTTCAATGGTCTATAGTTATTAAGATTTACGCTTCTTTCAACTCTGGGTGTGAAAATTTGCGAATTGCTACAATTTCTTTGAATATATAATGGAAACAGTAGATTTTAATAGAGTACTTTGAAAAAATAAAAAAAACATACATATTTAACTCACCACCTAATTGTTTTCATTAAGGTTTACTTTTCTGTATGGCATTCCTTTAAACGACACTTTCATCTTTTCATTGATAAATGCGCGACAATATTTGTATGTGTTACGCCCATTATATTGACAAATGGTTTTTGCCGCGACGAAAACACCAGAGTGCCGCATAATGAAAACCGATATGTCATTAAAAAACTTAAACAATAATTTAACGCCACATTGTGCAATACTATACATTAGCACATACATACATACATACATACATACATATACAGTTTACAATTATTTTGCAGATTTTAAAGGAGTTATATCTTTATTTTTTAACTAAACATAATATTAAAGAGCAAGAATGAATCAATATCTAAAAAATAAAATTTTAAGAAATAAAGGCAAACATGTTAAAAAATTATTGAGTGCTTGCTCCTGGAAACAAGATTAAGAAAATCCCGTTCTGACCAAAAAGGGATCTGCCTAAACAGTCCTACTAATTGAAGTTAATAACAAAAAAATATTTTATTTTTTTTTTGTGGCTAATTTTCATATATTAGTGCCTTCCTTTAAAGTTTTGTTCCAACAAATGCTTTTATAAAAACAAATATAAAGTTTCATTTCTAAAAACAATATTAACCAAAGTATAAGCGACTGGTAGCAGGCTGCAGCTTATACCAATCCTTAACAGCCATTCAACTGAGTCAAGTTTCAGTCTCGATAAATAAAGTTGTTACACATAATGTGTCAATGTAAGCTGAAAGCCCACAATGTTATCGACATGGGTTAAACAACCGACAGTCATGGTGATGTTCATGATGACGATGACGGTGATGTTGACGGCGATGGTCTCGATAGTAACTGTAAAACATATAAACGACAGCCATTTGTGCAACATGTGAAGTCATTAAAAAAATCAATTAACTACTGACAGGGAAATTGAAAATATTCGTGCAATAAGTAAACCTTTAACAAAACAAGGAAGCAAGCTTAATTGTAATGAAAAATAAAATAAAAACTTAAGTAAAATGCTCTTGTACTCGTAAAGTACACACTATTTATTTCGATATGAACACTTTTTTAATACTCGTACATATTGGAAATAAGAAATGAATTTCGGCATTAATTTAAGTAGTCTCAACAGACTTAATTGATATTTTGTTTAATTAATGACATGTCGTTATGCGTTATGTGTCAGTAAAATAAAAAGAATTCATTTAAGCATTTATCTTTAAGTTAGCAATAGTCTCCGTTTATTTAAAATTCATTTCGGGTTAAAGGTAATACACTTATTTAAGGGAAGATATTGACAATTGATTTAAGTTTATAGTTTAAAAAATATATTTGGCCACTTCAAGGTTCTTTTTAGGTTTTGACTTTTAGTCTTTAGCTAATTTGGCCTATCTCGTTCTACGTCAATTAAAAACTTTTGAGGTTAATAGGGTAAATATGTAATAAAAAGTTTCTTATTGACATAGAACGAGATAGGCCAAATTAGCTAAAGACTAAAAGTCAAAACATAAAAAAAAATGATTTAAGTTTATTTTAGAGATGACATTAAGCAGTAGTATTTAAATTATACAATAATATTCTCGGGACTTTGTGTTATTTACACACAAAAATAAACTAAGTGAACTTTAATTAAATTAAGCCATATCGGTGTCAAAGATGGGTCGAGTATAGGTTTTTTTAAACCGTTAATGTCGTAACTTGATGTAAGCTGGAAAAATTATTTAAGCGTAAAATGAAATGTCATTTTCTTAACTACCGGAAGTTTATTAAAGAAGAAGAGTTTTTTTATATTTTATATATATTTAATTTATATACATACTTCTATTATTTATTTATAATTTAAAAAAATTCTTTTTTGTACTTACCGTAGCTGGGACTTGGACCAGCGACTCTTCTCACTGGTTTTAGCATATGTTTTTTCTTTCTGTGTAGAACTTAAAATAAAAGCATGATAAAATGAAAGAATATAAAATGTTTTCTCCTTCCATATAATCTTAAAATGTGAAAAAATTAATTAATTAAAAATATTTTTCTGAATATTATGTGCATTTATACTAAATATTAAGTTTGAAAAAACCTTTTTTTTATAAGAACAAAATCTAAAAACGATTTTGGAAATAAAACATCTATAAATCATATTTATACTAACTTAAAACTTTTTTTTTAATTTTTAATATAAAAAAATTTTAATTTAAATTTTTTTAAATTTTCCTGTAACAGCAAAAAGAACATACTTTTCTTCGTCATTACTTTTTCAGGATACTTTTATATTACGCAGCGATGATTTTGCTTGTCTATATTTCTGAAGCAAATTTCTGAGTTTACTAATACATCTTTAAAGCCTAGGCTTAAATTAGGGTTATTACTGTTTAACCTGTGGAAATCTTTGTATTAGTGAGTCCTTTAACTTCTTGACCACAACAGCGCATTTTCGGCGGAGATTAGCAGCCAAACTTTCCGCCAATTTTGCCTTGTCCTCTCAGACTAAGAATTTATAGGTGAACATATTTATTGATAATCAGGCGGTGACTAGGATAGTCTCTGCGAACTTTAATTGCTTTTCAATAGTTGAGACGTGCAAAGAATTCAAAGGTAGGTTGTGTGCCGTAAGACAACTGCACATGTACTAGTTTCGGTGATAAAATGGTATTGAGGGGTACGAGATGACAGACAAGCTGGTAAAAACAAAATTAAAAAATGATGGACGTTGGTGCTCCATTTCAGCTCTTCAATGAAAGTATAGATTTCTTCTTCGGTGAGGGTCAAATTCGTGGAGGTCTGGGTAAATACCACTTTGTGTAAAGTGGAGATTGAAGACTTCCCGGAAACAAGGTCATTTTTTGACAGCGGCTTTTGCCAAAAGAGCAGGACGACTGGTCAGCTATAAAAATAGATTCTGTGGTATACCGGGGGAGAAAGGGAACATATTTTTTGTCACTGCTCAGCACTTGCTTGCTCCAGAGCATACTGGCTGGGGTACTTTTTTTTCCACGATCTGAAGAAAATATCTGTGGTGTGTAAGACAAGGCTTCTGGATATTGCTAAGCGAGAAGGGGGTACGCTAGATTTCGTTACATCGAGTTAGTGATGCTTATTATTGTTTCTTCTTGTCTGGTAATACTAAGGACCTAAAAAGTATATGTGGAATCTTCAGGACCAGCCAGTTCAACCTAACTAAATGACGATTTCTAGTTTATATTGCGGAACATCACCTAATTCCTATTGTTTTTGGCCCTATGGTTTTGATAAGCCAGTGACAGGCAACTTGCTCTTTGGTCTTTGATTTCTGTTTATCCTAATACATTAACTAGGAATTCCACGACTGGACAATGCCCATGTGTGACCCTAATGAAGGTGCTAAAGCCTATTCTCCCCAAGAATAAATAAGAACAGAATTACAAGTAAACAAGTAATAGTAATTCAAGCCCGACCAAATTATACTCTACACTACATTTGCATGTAGGCCAAATAAAAGAAAATGGACCGATAAAATTTGTATGCATTAAATATAATATAAACATGTGTGCAAATTTGTATAGAAGGTAAAGTAATATTCGGGTAGCTTATATTCCAATATGATTATTCTGGAAGGACATTTTTAAGGAGCTATATCAATTATTGACCGCTAATCAGCACAAACAATAAACCTCGTGTCAGTGTCAAAACAATTATCCGTGCAAAATTTCATTGGAATGTCTTCAAAGTTGCAACCACTAGCGGACACGCAGCCGGACTTTGGAAAGATTTTTAATCTATCGGCACACTTGAAGATGGATCTTAAACTACTTTTTTTACCATCGTTTTGGTAAATATTAGTCTCCACAGTTTATATTTGGCAGTCGTAAAGTAGAGACATGAGAAATTTATTATGAAAAAAATATTGATATTTGAATAGATACGAATAGTCGGTTCTGGGCAATTGAAAAACTTTAAATTATCCATAATTACCTTTGCAACAATAAAAGGTGGCAGTCTGGCGTGCAATTTGGTAAGGAGGAATCATTGGACCTTACTTTTTTGGGGAGCGATATCGTTATATGATTGAAAACTTTTTAATGCCACAACCGCATGCTTTGGGCTTGGTTAACATGTGGTATCAACAGGACAGTGCCACATTGCATCCAGCCAAGATTGCAATGGAATTATTGTGAGACATCTTTCCACAGCAAGTTATTTCAAGAAATGGTGATGTTTATTGGATCCACGGTCACCTGATTTGACTTCTCCGAATTTTTTTGTGGCTATATCTGAAAGCAGGGCTTATGCAAAAAACACAGAAGCGCTGGAGCAACTCAAACAAAGTATTTGTGTTAAAATTAATAAAATACCGCGTGAAATGTATGAGAATGTAATACAAAATTTGCTCAAAAGGGCTCGCATTTGTGAGGCTAACAGAGGCGAACATTTATCTTGTATAGTATTTCATACATAATTGCCGACAATAAATAAAACATATATGGATATAAGATGCATTCTCTGTCATATAATAAAAAATTATAAACTAACAATAAAGTATAAATTATAGTTATAAAACTGTTTATTAGCGGCGCCTTTCTTTATTTTTTCCTTCCATTTCGATTTATCCTCTTTCTACTGAGTACTCATCCTATATAGAGCACACCAATTTCGTTATCGAAGTCATATGTTTATCTTCCGATTTTTGTTTTGATCTTGTTACTCTTATCATACACAGCATCCTGTTGGCACGAACTAAGTTTTTGCGACCTTTTTGTAATAAAAAGAATAAACAACTTTAACAATATTCAATACCCTAACGAATAGCCAAACCTTCACCCTTTTAAAAACCAATTTTTTTAAGGGTTGAAATCTTTTCATTACTTTTCCATTTTTGTTTGGATTTATGTAAATGAATAATGCGAATAAATCAAATTTTTGACTGATTTGCAAATACCGGTTTTTTTTCTCTCAGCATATACATATACATGTTTTTTTTATTTTACAATTGACAGCATTAGACAAATGTGTTAAAAACAAATATGAATATAAAGTCGTATTGAAGTATGTGATTAGGTGGGTTTGTATGGATGCGTAGTATTTGTTTTGTAGTTATACACAGTATGTGTAAATGTACGTACACACCGGACAATATTTAATTACCAATATGGATTGTCCATTCATATTCATAAGCATGCACAGAGATACAACTTCAGCAACAGAATCAGCAATAAACAAAACAAAAACATTGTCGACAGTGATTTGTCGATTTGATGAGGGTCATTTGTTAGAGACACAAAGTGCTTTTCGTCTCGGTTGTTTTCTTGTTTTTTTTTTGCAAAAATCAAAATATTGGCTTAATTGATTAGGAATTTAAAGCATGTTTTAAATATTGTTTGTTTTAAAGGAAAATTTAATATTTTACAATTTAAGTGAAATTATAAAATTTTAAAATATATATATTTTTGAGCTGTAGCGTTTATTTTCATTAAAAATTTACGCAGGTCTAACTTAGGCTTATTTGACACATGTCTGTGGAATATTAGTTAACTAGAAATAACCTTATGTTTAAATTTTTAAAGCCATTGTTTCTATTTTTTTTGCTGACTACGAATGATACACATATGGTTTTTCTAAACTAAGCTGTAGAACTATCAGATCGTAGAATGGAGTTTGACATAGGTAGATCCATAATATTTGCTAAGTCTGGTTATACCTTTTAAAATTCTTATTTCAAACTTTAAGCTTATCGACTAGAGCAACGCCCACTTTAAGCGAAAGGTTATAATGGTTTTCATAGAAAAAACGTAGTTTAGATTTTAAATTACGTTTCCCTTGTGTATAAAGGAAAAACGTTAGTAACTGGCTCGTTGCACACCCTAAACGCTTAAAGCCAGAGGCTTAAAAATTAGGCCGCGGGTACTCTCACAATGTTTCGGTACTTTAAGATGGAAAATGCTTACTTAAGATAGAAAAAAAACTAAAAAATTTAAAACTCCAAATTATACACGGAAGAATTGAAATTAAAAAAGTGTTTGATCTTACCTGAAACATAGGCGGACCCGCATCAAGCAGTTTTTTATATAACATTCAAAACAGTAATGGTAAAAGCATAATTCAAATTCAAATTGCGTTTGACAGATCCCCTATAGATATGAATTTTGAATATATTGGTACCTTTAAGATACTTTTTGTAACTTCTTAGCCTGAAAAAGGTAAAAACAAAATTTAAACTGCCTTGATGGGCCACAAAAACATAAAAATATGACTTGGGTGCTTCTTTAAAGCATTTAATTCAAAGGAAAAAGACAGTGTAAATACTATGTGTTGATACTTTTTTGGTTTATTTTGTAATTTCTATGTTCGGCTGTGCCAAACCTTATATGCCTTTAAAAACCAAGCCATCTGATTTTACCAAGTTATTTCATACTACGAATATTAGAATAAACATACTTTATTCTAGGTTTGAAGTCGATAGAGATCCTAGTTTTTGATATAGAAACTTTACAAAATTTCAACGTTTGTATGTATAATAGAAACACCATGGAGAAGGTTTGAGGTCGGAAGTTTCAACAGTTTTCGACATATTTCGCTTTAAAAGTTTAGTAAAAGTTCATTATTTGTATAGGGGGGTATCCTTCTCCTGCTACTCTCTTTAACTTATATTTATCTATAACGTATCGAAAATTTTATAAAAACTGTTCATTTGTATGGGGCTGCCCCTCGACTTGCTTCTTTCCCAATAATTTTTTTTCCAAAATGTAGGTCCTTTTGTACAACTACTCTTTCGTTAAAAGTCGGTAGCTGCTTTAGTTTCTCAGGTTTAGCGCGTGAAATATTTCACAAAATTTGTGCAATTGTAGGAAGAATACCACTTCCCCTGCTCAAACCTGAAAAAATGTTCCTTAATTAAGTCTCCATCTTCAAAATATTCATGCTATTTTCCTAAAAAAATTTGTTATTTTTGGTTTTCGCTTACATCTCGGTCAATAGTATACCGATTTGGCTAGTCTAAAAGACGATTGTCTTAGGAATATATTTGATTGCTTGATGCAAAAAATTTTTTGTGCGCCTTTATTTGGGCCCGAAAACTTGATTTTAACAAAAACACAGACGGACAGACAGACATGGCTTAATCGAATTTCTTATCTGTAAGGATCCGGAATATATATTCTTTATGGGGTCGCAAATGGATATTGAAGAAGAACAAATGGAACGAGAAACTGATATATTAATTAAAAAATATGTGAAGGGTATAATTAACTACAAATTTACTTCAACAGGTTCGAAAAGATTTTTTGACCTTTTACTGATAGGGTACCTACAGCTGAGGTTCGTGTTATAGTTCTTCACAAGCTGAAATTTTGTTTAAAAATATAAGAAACCATTTTACTACTTTTTTGAAATTTTGAACCCTAAAAATAGAAAAGAAAATAAAGTTTATATTTAAGTGTTTTTAGTCTTTTTTAAACTTTCTTACCAATAAAAGTATAAACGTAGTTCAAATTACTTGCGACAGGTCAAAGATGACAAAGATTTTGATACTTTTTCAAAATTTTGTTAAATTCTGGTCCAAAAAGGGCAAATGTTTGTTGTGGTACTTCTTAGGTACTTTTTTGGAATTCGTTAAATCTTTAAGCATTTAACTATTAAAAAATGCTATGAATTACTGTTGAGGGAAAGTTCGTTTCCCCATTTTTGAGGCTTATTTACATTTTTTAGAATCTTAAGTCTTTAAATAAAAAATTTTAGATTTTTTAACATTGGTTGTGGCCAAAGTTATTTAAATTAAAAATGTCCTATTTTTAAATTTTTCGGACTTTTTGCATTTTTTTAAGATTTTGGATTTTGAATTAATAATTTATTATACATATTGGTACTATTTTGCATTTTTTAGCTTATGACCTTTAAATCCGAAACTATGGCCTTTACCCACATTGAAGTCGAAAGTCAGCAAAATGGACAAAAGTACATTTTTCGTATTTTTAATACTTTTTTGCATATTTTAGGATTATGAGACTTGAAATATCAATCAAAGGGCAGATTGAGGTTCAAAGTTAGCAAAGTGTACAAGAAATATTTTCTTTTTATGGATATTTTGAGATTGTGACTCCAGATATAAAAAATTAAAAAGACTATCGACTAAGCCTGAGGTTAAAAGATAAAAATACTTTTTTTCACATTTTTGGTACTTTTTGTATGTCTTGAGATTATGACTCTAGAAATATTAAAATAAGGCTACTGAACCCGGTTAAAGTCAGAAGCTAGCAAAGTGGATAAAAAGTACTTTATTTAGCTTTTTGAATCTTTTTAATTTTTTGAGGTTATGAGTCTTGAAATATGAAATTAGGGAACATTACTTCAGATAATGTCAGAAATAAAAGTGGCCGCAAATTATTATTTTTACATTAATGGGTACATTTTTGAATTTTTTAAATATTGGTCCTAGTTATAATTCATAAAGGTCTGCTTATACCGACTGGGGCTAAGAGTCGTCTTAGTAGAATAATTGGTAGAAATAATAAATTAACGAATTCCTTTTATATTGTATTAAACAAATATGAAATTAACGACCTCTGGCCCATATAAAGGCTTAAAGTCAATTGAGTGGTCTGGTCTAAAAGGACTTTAAATATAAAATATAATTCTAAGAGCTTTTGACCCTGGTTGAAGTCGGCAACAGAAAAATCACTCTAAAGAAAGCAATATTCCTTTGCAAAAAATTAGAAGGACAAAAAAGTTATTTAGTTTTCATTAACAATAAAATAGAAGTTTAATATTGACTAAAACCTAACTGTAAAAAATAAATGAAATACTTTTTTAAATTATTACTTTATTTAATTTTTCTATATTATAAACAGACAAATTTTTTTGGTTATATTAATTAATCACATGCCTCAGTAAAACAAAAATTAAAATTAGCCATGGAGATATCAAAAATACTAATCTCCTAATATTTTAGTTTAATGGTAGTTTTTAATTTAAATGCAAACCAATTTGATACTTCTATAACAGCTGCTTATAGTATTTCCTAAATAATTATTTTTTGCTATTTTATTACGTAGCTGAGCCCTTCATAATATTTTCGTTGATTTTGTTTTACTTAATGTTACCTTTGTTTAACTCAGAAAAAGCTTTTCAATATAAACAAAATAAAATTAAATTTATGTGACCCTTGTTCATCGTACTTGGCTGCTATAACAACTTTTTGTTTTTGTTAAACCTAAATACAAATATGCCAAACAAATCATAACCACTGTCTGACATTTTTCTCAAAGGATATACAAAAATTTACGTTCTTATTTATTTTTCATAATTTGTTATATGTTTTACATGCTACTGCCTTACAAGGGTGAATGTGATTTGCAATTGTAATTATTATTTACCCATTACTGCTCATACCACTTAATGTATTCGTGAAACCTTTTGTATTCAGCATTTTCAAACTATTTGTCGGATTTCCTTTCAGCAGGTGGATAAATTGGTGGATGTTTCATTTGTTGGTCACTTTAGTGTATACAAGGGCTGAATTAATATAAAAACAGAAATAAGAACAACTACGTATGTTTACTTAATAACCATCTGGAATGAGCGGTTAAGCCACTAAAGATGCTAATTTAATTTAGTTGCGCATTTGAGATTACAGTTCTTACCCCAAGCTTTTACCTTTTCTCACAATTTAATAATGGAAGTTATGTTAACATTTTCGAACTTCAACGCAGTGTTTAAAACACAATGTGTAGCAAAAAAGCGTCATTTATAATGAAAAGTATTTAAGCGAATTTTTATTTAATAAACTAGAAAGTTGCACCTTTTAAGCCACGTATTAATAGTTTTTATTTATTTAAAGTGAAAGGTAATTAGTCCAATAACATTGTATTGAATTGCATTGACTTATACAAATTTAAAAACATATCAAAAACAACACGTGTACATCTACACAGAAAAAAAACGTTTTAAAAATCAAAAATTGTATATATTATTGAATTAGTTCAAAGTCGTACTTCAAAATTTTAAGTGTGATCCGTACTTCATTCTCTTAAATAAAGTCTATTCGGGATTAATTTAAAAAAACAAGCAAAAAATACTGGTTGTTTTTTTTTTAAATTTTAACATTTAAGAACAAAGTATGTCGGTGGCTTAAATGGTAGCGTACTTCTGTTGCAATTGTACAGTGCAAAAAAAATTAATTAATATTAAATATTTAAAAATAAAATTTAGATAGTCTTCTTCAATAATCCCTACGGGGAAATGAGTTTGTCCAAGACTTTTGACGTAAACGGTTTCTTAGTGTAGTGTATATGAAGAGAACCTGCCACTTTTACATTGCGTTGTCAGTGGAGGGGGCAATTAGTTCAAAACCAACACCTCAGAACGGGTTACAGGTCAATCCTATATAAGCAAATTTTGCATTAATTGTTTAAGATCCTGTTTAATCTACTTTGTTTGCATATACACGTGTGTGTGTGTATATACATAAACAGACGGATATATAGGGACCAGTATTTCTATTTTTCCCCTTTAACCCTTTAGCACTTTTTAACCAGTTACTTGATGTATGCCTTTGAAACCGATCACGTCCAAAAATTTTTTTGTCCGATTCATGTTTTGTACCTGTAAGAGGACGAGTACGCCGACCAATAAACACATATTTCTCGCAGGCATGCTTTGCTTATAGATTAACACTGTTTCGCTTGAATAAAAATTTTTAAGATAATATCAAGTAGGGTTTTGAACTCATGTTCTTTTTGAAATGGGGCTAAAAGCAAGAAATTCTTACTTATAAGTCGTATTTGGTTTAAGAAAGTTTTTACTTGGAAAATCCGTACTCCGGTTGGATTTAATAAAAGATTTGTTGGTTTATTTTTTTTATATGTCGAGTAGGTCATTCAAAAGTTTAAACTGAAAAAACTAACAAAACAAATTTTACCAAATTAATTTTTTTTTTTTATGAATTACAATTTTCTGGTGAGAAATGATATATTATTTCATTCTTATAACTGACGCGGCTAACCTCACAGTATCCTATTTATTCGGAGCTTTTTTTCGAGTGTATGGGGTTTTATCTCGGCAATAACATCACGAATGTTGACTTTTATATGCTCAGTTGTCAATGAGCTGTCGGCTTAACACTTGCCTTTAACGGTGGCCTACAGAAAACAGTCCTAACAATGTCGAATCGCGGTGTCAACTAAAACCAGTATTTTCGTCAATTAAACATTTTACGTAATAAGTTGATTGTGACATGAAAAGTGTGATAATTCGCACCATCCTGTTAAAACCAAACATCGTTCACATGAAAATAAGGAGGAGCGTGCACAAAAAAATTGGTTATCATTTCATGATAGGTGCCCAAATTGACAGCAAGAGTTTCATTGTCATCAATTTCAGGGAAATATTGGCCAGTGATGCCTTCCCAACACAAGCCACACTAAACAGTCGGCTGTATTGGGTGCATTGGCTTCTGTAAGATCACGTTGGGTCCTATTAGCCCTAAATATGGCAAGTATGCTTATAAACTTGCCCATCAATATAAAAATGAGCTTCATCCGTAAAGGTGATTTTTTGGCAAAACCAACATCATCGTGCAGGTTCTCCTTGGCCAATCTACCAACGTTGCTAAAGCGAAAAAAATTTATTTCGTTAAGCGCAGATAATAATCTAAATTTTTAATAGAATAAAATGTCATAAGCATTGCTTGATTTAAAAGAAAATCTATTTCAAATTTAAGCGGATCGATGCCCCAGCTTTTTTATACTGGAATAGTGTTACTGAATTACTGCGTGATTCATCATTATACAGACCAAACAATACGCATTTCACTTGACCGCACTACTGTACAATAACACATATCCTCAAAGCATCCTGCCATCATAATATGTATGTCTATGTGTCTTTTTTAAAGTCATGTATAAACAAAAAAAAAATGATGAAAAATTAATAAAACATAATTACGTTGTATAAATTTATATGTTGTTCACTTTGATTAGCTTCAACAAAATTCACTCACTTACCATTTCTGAGTTTTTATTAGGATGGAATGACGTACCCTTAATACGTTTTATAAACCTCTTCTTTTAACTCTGCATTCATACCCTTGGTATTGATTGGTGCTAAAAGCATGAGTTTCTGCTGCTTCTTGTTATTTACCTTCACATGCTGCAAGTACTCTTGTAGTCACATATGTAATAACAATGCGTCAAACAAGCAGAAAAAATACTCACCTGAAAAACTTTATTTTATAAAAAATATGCCAGAAAAAAATACGTCTTTGATGAGGTTTATTGAACTGACTTGGCAGTATGAAGGTGGTCAAAGTACATTAACAAAATATCGTTTGATATGACGGTCATATAACAAAGTGTTTTTAGGTTTTTTCTGTTTTAATTTTTTATGAGGCGTTTTGCTTTCCTGGAAAGTTTTCTGCTGATGAAAGGCAGCCTTTGTTAAAATAAGTGGTGGAAGGTTAAAAACAATTCAGGTACTTAATATTAACTTTAAATTAAATATTAAAATTTTTAAGAACAAACAAATGGTACAGAAAAAGGACATCCGTTGAAATTAAAATTACTTATATTGTTTGCTTATATAAATTTTTTCAATTTGAAAACTTTAACTTCTTTTAAAAATTTTAAAAACCTTTGATCAAAACAATAAAATAATTTCGATGGTTCTCAAAATTATAGGGTTAGTAATATTTTTTGACAATATTGAATGAAATTTATGAAAGACATCATTTTTTAAAAAGACGCTGCAGCCTTTCACAAATCACGTAAAACCATGCTGCTACTTGACTTTAAAATTTCAGCCCGGAACATGGGTATTAGAAGATATTTTCTTGTGCAAATAAGTCGTAAGCAATGTACGTAGGAACTTGTGGAAGAGCTTCTGTGGATAACAACTTTTCAAGCTGCGCAGCTGGTTTCGCTTTGCCGGACTTGTTTTAAAAGACGGTATATTATTCCGCTACATAAAATACCCGGGTCGGACGGAATATTTCAACAAAACAAAGGCAAAACTCTCAACTGGGCGCCTGTATCTTGGAGGGTTGTATTTCTATCTAAATAAAGTAAAAATAATTCTGCATCCTAAAAATATTAAAGGCTTATCTTTCGACTTTTACATCAAAGACAAATATTGATCTATGGACGACACTGATATTAAAAAAAACTTATCTTACACCTAGGGGAGAGAGGAGTGAATTAGTGGAGGATCCACACTGCAGTGACTCGGCCAATCTTTCTTAGAGGTATGTTTGACTAAATTCGGAGTGTGCGTAATTAGTGCTCAATGAAGCATCCATAGATCTGCAAGAAGATAAATCTCCGTAGGAAAACTTACTCAGATGCAGTATGGTCAATGTATTATTACTGAGGGCACAATACTTAGTAGGGATTTTATCTACCTACACTAAGCTTCGCTTTGGATCCAGATGTGACTATGGAGAAGTGCGGCGGTTTAGTGGACCTTTTCCCATGCAACAAGACCGAAACTTTTTTACGAAAGTGTCCCAAAAGTATAGGCTGAGGATCGATCTGCGGGCTACTGTGGAAAACTGGGTAGGAGAGAGTCTTAATGAAAACATGTGTTTTGATATTCAGGTGGCGGTCAGGGTCACCACGAGGCAAATACCGCCTCATGCATAGTCTCTTTAGGCTATATAAGATCTTTAAGGCAGGGGTAACCAGGTTTTTTCTGTCATTGCAAGGGAGGCTAAGCAGACTCCTTGTGAGGACGATGACATGCTAATTTTGGATAACGGCTTATGCTTAAAAAGTAGAGTGACTGTGCAGCAATAACTGCTGGCTCTGGGGTTTATCGGAGGATAAGAGTTAAGCGCTTTTGCGCTTCAAAGCAAACTGCTCAGAGTCTCATCTTCTAAAAGTCTGGATTATCCTGAAGGTCATTTAATCGAATTTTTTTACCTAGAACCACAAGGATCCTTAGATCTAGGTAGAGTCTTCATGATCAGCTAGTCTAACGTAAACTAAAATAATTCGGAAAGAGTTGATTATTTTAAAGATGATATTCGGCCCATCTTAAATAAAATTTCAATTTTAGTTTTTGTAGGGTTAAACAAAAAAAGTTGAAAGCAAATGCGCTTTTTCTTAAAGTGGTTACACTATTTTCAATAGTTCTTATCAGAATTTCAGGCCAAAATCTGATCAATTTAGCAAAATGCGCCCTAGAAGCTTAATCGTCAAAATATATAATGCCAGGTTGGTTTCGTTAACTGTTTTATAGTCCTTTTAAAAATTTTATAGTTGAAGTACCAGCTCATCCTTTTTTTGCAAATTAAAACAATTTGGGCTTATATTTGTATCGCTTTTCAATCACTGTTTTCCTTGCAAAAGTAAAGCCCTATACCTTCTTTGGGGTAAGAGATCCACCATTGATACTAAGAGAAGCGTTGGGGTGCATCGGTTCGTTTAATCGACACGGCCAGAAGATTAGTTCATAATGTCCGATTCTGACATCAGGCTTGTTTAATATGAACCAAGCGTAACTGTTTGAAAAGAATTCGGGCTAAGCTGTTACCGGGACTAAACAGGGGACTAACTCTAAGCTCTGTATGAGCGTGACTGGGGTTATCTGTAGAAAATAATTAGATATAGGGGTTTCAAAATTTTTAAAAATTAATTAAAGTTGATAAATTGGATTTTGTTGACTGGCAGAGGAATTAACAGGTCTCCAGAAGTTAATTTTTTACGCACTTACTCAAAGGCAATTAGATCTTATCGCCAATAATAAATTCCGGTTGCAAATCATCCACTTTAAAGCTTATTTCAATATTCAAAGGGTCTGTTGAATGTGCAAACGCACATCAAAATTAATTATATTAAGTAGTTGTTGTTTTGTTGTTTGTTTTTTATTTGTTTGTTTGTTTAAATTTTAAATCAACAAATAAAATAAAAGTACAAAACGTTGAGTTTGAAAAACAAACTTATATACACCAATAAGTATTCATGACGGAAATATGCTGGTTAGTAATTATCTATTGCAAATATAATGTGCTTTCATGGCCATGAATATTCATGACAGCAAACTCAAAAAGTTGTAGACACTAAAAACTTTACATACAAATGTACTAAAACATTTACACAACCATACAAACTCAAACAACATCAAAAGTACTGTAGCATGCCAAAACAAATACCAACAGGACTTTTAATAATTTTTGCCAACATTTTTCAGCGATTGTGCCCTGCATTCATTAAGTCACACTCTACGCGGAAAGTATAGGCAGATCGATATTAGCAAGTTATAAGTATTACCAAGTGATTTTTGTAATATATAAATAAATTTAAGCCAATCTAAGTTTAATAATTAAGAAAAAAATAAAGCAAATTATTTTATTTAACAAAGTCCTTTTCAATTTGGTTTACTTTTCGAATTTTCACAATTGCAAATAAGGATACATTTGTTCCCAAAATTTTTTCTATTTAACAGAATTGTGTTCTTTTTGTTTTATTATAAAACCTTTTGGGGATTATAAACTAATTCTGCAGTTTTCTTTTACACATTTAAAAGTGGTAAGGAGGAAAGCTGTCTGTTTATGCTTGTTAAACTTACAACGATGTGTAGTAAATAAAGGCTTAAGTTGTGTTAACTTTAAGTTACCACTAACCAGAAGTGTACTTCAATTAACTGGTAATTTTAAACTTACTTAGTACTAATTATGCTTATGATACTTATTTATTTCG